>JANLBV010000112.1:0-24000 GCA_029849275.1 Papilio elwesi
TCGACCAACTACTTGACCAACTACTCGACCAATCACTCGACCAACTACTCGACCCACTACTCGACCAACTACTCAACCAACTACTCGACCAACTACTTGACCAACTACTCGACCAATCACTAGACCAACTACTCGACCAATCGCTCGACCAACTACTCGACCAACTACTCTACCAACTACTCGACCAACTACTCGACCAACAACTCGACCAACTACTCGACCGTCCACTCGACCGACAACTCGACCAATCACTCGACCAACTACTCAACCAACTACTCGACCAACTACTCGACCAACCACTCGACCAACCAGTCAACCAACAAATCGTCTTACCATTCGTCCAACCAGTCGATCAACTACTCGACTACCTACTCGACCACCTACTCGACCGACTACTCGACCAACTACTCGACCAACTACTCGACCCACTACTCGACCAACTACTCAACCAACTACTCGACCAACTAATCGACCAACTACTCGACTAATTACTCTGCCAACTACTCGACCAATCACTCGACCAACTACTCGACCAACTACTCAACCAACTACTCGACCAACTACTCGACCAACTACTCGACCAACTACTCGACCGACCACTCGACCGACTACTCGACCAATCACTCGACCAACTACTCGCCAACTACTCGACCAACTACTCGACCAACTACTCGACCAACTACTCGACCAACTACTCGACCGACCACTCGACCAATCACTCGAACAACTACTCGACCAACTACTCGACCAACTACTCGACCAATCACTCGACCAACTACTCGACCAACTACTCGACCAACTACTCGACCATCTACTTGACCAACTACTCGACCAATCACTCGACCAACTACTCGACCCACTACTCGACCAACTACTCAACCAACTACTCGACCAACTACTTGACCAACTACTCGACCAATCACTAGACCTACTACTCGACTAATCGCTCGACCGACCACTCGACCAATCACTCGAACAACTACTCGACCAACTACTCGACCAACTACTCGACCAATCACTCGACCAACTACTCGACCAACTACTCGACCAACTACTCGACCATCTACTCGACCAACTACTCGACCAACTACTCGACCAACTACTCGACCGACCACTCGACCGACTACTCGACCAATCACTCGACCAACTACTCGACCCACTACTCGACCAACTACTCAACCAACTACTCGACCATCTACTCGACGAACTACTCGACCAACTACTCGACCAATCGCTCGACCAACTACTCGACCAACTACTCGACCAACTACTCGACCAACTACTCGACCAACTACTTTACCGACCATTCGACCGACTACTCCACCAATCACTCAACCAACTACTCGCCCAACTACTCGACCAACTACTCGACCAACTACTCGACCGACCACTCGACCGACTACTCGACCAATCACTCGACCAACTACTCAACCAACTACTCGACCAACTACTCGACCAACCACTCGACCAACTACTCGGCAATCTACTCGACCAACTACTCGACCAACTACTCGACCAACTACTCGACCAACTACTCGACCGACCACTCGACTGTCTACTCGACCAATCACTCGACCAACTGCTCGACCAACTACTCGACCAACTACTCAACCAACTACTCGACCAACTACTCGACCAATCACTCGACCAACTACTTGACCAACTACTCAACCAACAACTTGACCAACTACTCGACCAATCACTCGAACAACTACTCGACCATCTACTCGACCAACTACTCGACCAATCACTCGACCAACTACTCGACCAACTACTCGACAAACTTCTCGACCAACTACTCGACCAACTACTCGACCAACTACTCGACCAACTACTCGACCGACCACTCGACCAATCACTCGAACAACTACTCGACCAACTACTCGACCAACTACTCGACCAATCACTCGACCAACTACTCGACCAACTACTCGACCAACTACTCGACCAACTACTCGACCAACTACTCGACCAACTACTCGACCAACTACTCGGCCGACCACTCGACCGACTACTCGACCAATCACTCGGCCAACTACTCGCCAAATACTCGACCAACTACTCGACCAACTACTCGACCAACTACTCGACCAACTACTCGACCGACCACTCGACCAATCACTCGAACAACTACTCGAATAACTACTCGACCAATCACTCGACCAACTACTCGACCAACTACTCGACCAACTACTCGGCCGATCACTCGACCGACTACTCGACCAATCACTCGACCAACTACTCGCCAACTACTCGACCAACTACTCGACCAACTACTCGACCAACTACTCGACCAACTACTCGACCGACCACTCGACCAATCACTCGAACAACTTCTCGACCAACTACTCGACCAATCACTCGACCAACTACTAGACCAACTACTCGACCAATCACTCGATCAACTACTCGACCAACTACTGGAGCAATCACTCGACCAACTACTCGACCAGCTACTCGACCAACTACTCGACCAACTACTCGACCAATCCCTCGACCAACTACTCGACCAACTACTCGACCAACTACTCGACCAACTACTCGACCAACTATTCGACCAACTACTCGACCGACCACTCGACCGACTACTAGACCAATCACTCGACCAATCACTCGACCAACTACTCGACCAATTACTTGACCAACTACTCGACCAACTACTCGACCAACTACTTGACCAACTACTCGACCAATCACTCGACCAACTACTCGACCAATCGCTCGACCAACTACTCGACCAACTACTCGACCTACTACTCGACCAACTACTCGACCAACTCCTCGACCAATCACTCCACCAACTACTCGACCAACTACTCGACCAACTACTCGACCAACTACTCGACCAACTACTCGACCAACTACTCGACCGACCACTCGACCGACTACTCGACCAATCACTCGACCAACTACTCGCCAACTACTCGACAAACTTCTCGACCAACTACTCGACCAACTACTCGACCAACTACTCGACCAACTACTCGACCGACCACTCGACCAATCACTCGAACAACTACTCGACCAACTACTCGACCAACTACTCGACCAATCACTCGACCAACTACTCGACCAACTACTCGACCAACTACTCGACCAACTACTCGACCAACTACTCGACCAACTACTCGACCAACTACTCGACCAACTACTCGGCCGACCACTCGACCGACTACTCGACCAATCACTCGGCCAACTACTCGCCAAATACTCGACCAACTACTCGACCAACTACTCGACCAACTACTCGACCAACTACTCGACCGACCACTCGACCAATCACTCGAACAACTACTCGAATAACTACTCGACCAATCACTCGACCAACTACTCGACCAACTACTCGACCAACTACTCGGCCGATCACTCGACCGACTACTCGACCAATCACTCGACCAACTACTCGCCAACTACTCGACCAACTACTCGACCAACTACTCGACCAACTACTCGACCAACTACTCGACCGACCACTCGACCGACTACTCGACCAATCACTCGACCAACTACTCGACCAACTACACAAACAACTACTCAACCAACTACTCGAACAACTACTCGACGAACTACTCGACCAACTACTCGACCAATCGCTCGACCAACTACTCGACCAACTACTCGACCAATTACTCGACCAACTACTCGACCAACTACTCGACCGACCACTCGACCGACTACTCCACCAATCACTCAACCAACTACTCGACCAACTACTCGACCTACTACTCGACCAACTACTCGACCGACCACTCGACCGACTACTCGACCAATCACTCGACCAACTACTCAACCAACTACTCGACCAACTACTCGACCAACCACTCGACCAACTACTCGACAATCTACTCGACCAACTACTCGACCAACTACTCGACCAACTACTCGACCGACCACTCGACCGTCTACTCGACCAATCACTCGACCAACTGCTCGACCAACTACTCGACCAACTACTCAACCAACTACTCGACCAACTACTCGACCAATCACTCGACCAACTACTTGACCAACTACTCAACCAACTACTTGACCAACTACTCGAACAACTACTCGACCAATCACTCGACCAACTACTCGAACAAATTCTCGACCGTCCACTCGACCGACCACTCGACCAATCACTCGAACAACTACTCGACCAACTACTCGACCAATCACTCGACCAACTACTCGACCAACTACTCTACCAACTACTCGACCAATTACTCGACCAACTACTTGACCAACTACTCGATCAATCACTCGACCAACTACTCGACCAATCGCTCGACCGTCCACTCGACCGACAACTCGACCAATCAGTCGAGCAACTACTCAACCAACTACTCGACCAACTACTCGACCAACCACTCGACCAACCAGTCAACCAACAAATCGTCTTACCATTCGTCCAACCAGTCGATCAACTACTCGACTACCTACTCGACCACCTACTCGACCGACTACTCGACCAACTACTCGACCAACTACTCGACCCACTACTCGACCAACTACTCAACCAACTACTCGACCAACTACTTGACCAACTACTCGACCAATCACTCGACCAACTACTCGACCAATCGCTCGACCAACTACTCGACCAACTACTCGACCTACTACTCGACCAACTACTCGACCAACTCCTCGACCAACTACTCGACCAACTACTCGACCAACTACTCGACCGACCACTCGACCGACTACTCGACCAATCACTCGACCAACTACTCGCCAACTACTCGACAAACTTCTCGACCAACTACTCGACCAACTACTCGACCAACTACTCGACCAACTACTCGACCGACCACTCGACCAATCACTCGAACAACTACTCGACCAACTACTCGACCAACTACTCGACCAATCACTCGACCAACTACTCGACCAACTACTCGACCAACTACTCGACCAACTACTCGACCAACTACTCGACCAACTACTCGACCAACTACTCGGCCGACCACTCGACCGACTACTCGACCAATCACTCGGCCAACTACTCGCCAAATACTCGACCAACTACTCGACCAACTACTCGACCAACTACTCGACCAACTACTCGACCGACCACTCGACCAATCACTCGAACAACTACTCGAATAACTACTCGACCAATCACTCGACCAACTACTCGACCAACTACTCGACCAACTACTCGGCCGATCACTCGACCGACTACTCGACCAATCACTCGACCAACTACTCGCCAACTACTCGACCAACTACTCGACCAACTACTCGACCAACTACTCGACCAACTACTCGACCGACCACTCGACCAATCACTCGAACAACTACTCGACCAACTACTCGACCAATCACTCGACCAACTACTAGACCAACTACTCGACCAATCACTCGATCAACTACTCGACCAACTACTGGAGCAATCACTCGACCAACTACTCGACCAGCTACTCGACCAACTACTCGACCAACTACTCGACCTATCCCTCGACCAACTACTCGACCAACTACTCGACCAACTACTCGACCAACTACTCGACCAACTATTCGACCAACTACTCGACCGACCACTCGACCGACTACTAGACCAATCACTCGACCAATCACTCGACCAACTACTCGACCAATTACTTGACCAACTACTCGACCAACTACTCGACCAACTACTTGACCAACTACTCGACCAATCACTCGACCAACTACTCGACCAATCGCTCGACCAACTACTCGACCAACTACTCGACCTACTACTCGACCAACTACTCGACCAACTCCTCGACCAATCACTCCACCAACTACTCGACCAACTACTCGACCAACTACTCGACCAACTACTCGACCAACTACTCGACCAACTACTCGACCAACTACTCGACCGACCACTCGACCAATCACTCGAACAACTACTCGAATAACTACTCGACCAATCACTCGACCAACTACTCGACCAACTACTCGACCAACTACTCGGCCGATCACTCGACCGACTACTCGACCAATCACTCGACCAACTACTCGCCAACTACTCGACCAACTACTCGACCAACTACTCGACCAACTACTCGACCAACTACTCGACCGACCACTCGACCAATCACTCGAACAACTTCTCGACCAACTACTCGACCAATCACTCGACCAACTACTAGACCAACTACTCGACCAATCACTCGATCAACTACTCGACCAACTACTGGAGCAATCACTCGACCAACTACTCGACCAGCTACTCGACCAACTACTCGACCAACTACTCGACCAATCCCTCGACCAACTACTCGACCAACTACTCGACCAACTACTCGACCAACTACTCGACCAACTATTCGACCAACTACTCGACCGACCACTCGACCGACTACTAGACCAATCACTCGACCAATCACTCGACCAACTACTCGACCAATTACTTGACCAACTACTCGACCAACTACTCGACCAACTACTTGACCAACTACTCGACCAATCACTCGACCAACTACTCGACCAATCGCTCGACCAACTACTCGACCAACTACTCGACCTACTACTCGACCAACTACTCGACCAACTCCTCGACCAATCACTCCACCAACTACTCGACCAACTACTCGACCAACTACTCGACCAACTACTCGACCAACTACTCGACCAACTACTCGACCGACCACTCGACCGACTACTCGACCAATCACTCGACCAACTACTCGCCAACTACTCGACAAACTTCTCGACCAACTACTCGACCAACTACTCGACCAACTACTCGACCAACTACTCGACCGACCACTCGACCAATCACTCGAACAACTACTCGACCAACTACTCGACCAACTACTCGACCAATCACTCGACCAACTACTCGACCAACTACTCGACCAACTACTCGACCAACTACTCGACCAACTACTCGACCAACTACTCGACCAACTACTCGACCAACTACTCGGCCGACCACTCGACCGACTACTCGACCAATCACTCGGCCAACTACTCGCCAAATACTCGACCAACTACTCGACCAACTACTCGACCAACTACTCGACCAACTACTCGACCGACCACTCGACCAATCACTCGAACAACTACTCGAATAACTACTCGACCAATCACTCGACCAACTACTCGACCAACTACTCGACCAACTACTCGGCCGATCACTCGACCGACTACTCGACCAATCACTCGACCAACTACTCGCCAACTACTCGACCAACTACTCGACCAACTACTCGACCAACTACTCGACCAACTACTCGACCGACCACTCGACCGACTACTCGACCAATCACTCGACCAACTACTCGACCAACTACACAAACAACTACTCAACCAACTACTCGAACAACTACTCGACGAACTACTCGACCAACTACTCGACCAATCGCTCGACCAACTACTCGACCAACTACTCGACCAATTACTCGACCAACTACTCGACCAACTACTCGACCGACCACTCGACCGACTACTCCACCAATCACTCAACCAACTACTCGACCAACTACTCGACCTACTACTCGACCAACTACTCGACCGACCACTCGACCGACTACTCGACCAATCACTCGACCAACTACTCAACCAACTACTCGACCAACTACTCGACCAACCACTCGACCAACTACTCGACAATCTACTCGACCAACTACTCGACCAACTACTCGACCAACTACTCGACCGACCACTCGACCGTCTACTCGACCAATCACTCGACCAACTGCTCGACCAACTACTCGACCAACTACTCAACCAACTACTCGACCAACTACTCGACCAATCACTCGACCAACTACTTGACCAACTACTCAACCAACTACTTGACCAACTACTCGAACAACTACTCGACCAATCACTCGACCAACTACTCGAACAAATTCTCGACCGTCCACTCGACCGACCACTCGACCAATCACTCGAACAACTACTCGACCAACTACTCGACCAATCACTCGACCAACTACTCGACCAACTACTCTACCAACTACTCGACCAATTACTCGACCAACTACTTGACCAACTACTCGATCAATCACTCGACCAACTACTCGACCAATCGCTCGACCGTCCACTCGACCGACAACTCGACCAATCAGTCGAGCAACTACTCAACCAACTACTCGACCAACTACTCGACCAACCACTCGACCAACCAGTCAACCAACAAATCGTCTTACCATTCGTCCAACCAGTCGATCAACTACTCGACTACCTACTCGACCACCTACTCGACCGACTACTCGACCAACTACTCGACCAACTACTCGACCCACTACTCGACCAACTACTCAACCAACTACTCGACCAACTACTTGACCAACTACTCGACCAATCACTCGACCAACTACTCGACCAATCGCTCGACCAACTACTCGACCAACTACTCGACCTACTACTCGACCAACTACTCGACCAACTCCTCGACCAACTACTCGACCAACTACTCGACCAACTACTCGACCGACCACTCGACCGACTACTCGACCAATCACTCGACCAACTACTCGCCAACTACTCGACAAACTTCTCGACCAACTACTCGACCAACTACTCGACCAACTACTCGACCAACTACTCGACCGACCACTCGACCAATCACTCGAACAACTACTCGACCAACTACTCGACCAACTACTCGACCAATCACTCGACCAACTACTCGACCAACTACTCGACCAACTACTCGACCAACTACTCGACCAACTACTCGACCAACTACTCGACCAACTACTCGGCCGACCACTCGACCGACTACTCGACCAATCACTCGGCCAACTACTCGCCAAATACTCGACCAACTACTCGACCAACTACTCGACCAACTACTCGACCAACTACTCGACCGACCACTCGACCAATCACTCGAACAACTACTCGAATAACTACTCGACCAATCACTCGACCAACTACTCGACCAACTACTCGACCAACTACTCGGCCGATCACTCGACCGACTACTCGACCAATCACTCGACCAACTACTCGCCAACTACTCGACCAACTACTCGACCAACTACTCGACCAACTACTCGACCAACTACTCGACCGACCACTCGACCAATCACTCGAACAACTACTCGACCAACTACTCGACCAATCACTCGACCAACTACTAGACCAACTACTCGACCAATCACTCGATCAACTACTCGACCAACTACTGGAGCAATCACTCGACCAACTACTCGACCAGCTACTCGACCAACTACTCGACCAACTACTCGACCTATCCCTCGACCAACTACTCGACCAACTACTCGACCAACTACTCGACCAACTACTCGACCAACTATTCGACCAACTACTCGACCGACCACTCGACCGACTACTAGACCAATCACTCGACCAATCACTCGACCAACTACTCGACCAATTACTTGACCAACTACTCGACCAACTACTCGACCAACTACTTGACCAACTACTCGACCAATCACTCGACCAACTACTCGACCAATCGCTCGACCAACTACTCGACCAACTACTCGACCTACTACTCGACCAACTACTCGACCAACTCCTCGACCAATCACTCCACCAACTACTCGACCAACTACTCGACCAACTACTCGACCAACTACTCGACCAACTACTCGACCAACTACTCGACCGACCACTCGACCGACTACTCGACCAATCACTCGACCAACTACTCGCCAACTACTCGACAAACTTCTCGACCAACTACTCGACCAACTACTCGACCAACTACTCGACCAACTACTCGACCGACCACTCGACCAATCACTCGAACAACTACTCGACCAACTACTCGACCAACTACTCGACCAATCACTCGACCAACTACTCGACCAACTACTCGACCAACTACTCGACCAACTACTCGACCAACTACTCGACCAACTACTCGACCAACTACTCGGCCGACCACTCGACCGACTACTCGACCAATCACTCGGCCAACTACTCGCCAAATACTCGACCAACTACTCGACCAACTACTCGACCAACTACTCGACCAACTACTCGACCGACCACTCGACCAATCACTCGAACAACTACTCGAATAACTACTCGACCAATCACTCGACCAACTACTCGACCAACTACTCGACCAACTACTCGGCCGATCACTCGACCGACTACTCGACCAATCACTCGACCAACTACTCGCCAACTACTCGACCAACTACTCGACCAACTACTCGACCAACTACTCGACCAACTACTCGACCGACCACTCGACCAATCACTCGAACAACTACTCGACCAACTACTCGACCAATCACTCGACCAACTACTAGACCAACTACTCGACCAATCACTCGATCAACTACTCGACCAACTACTGGAGCAATCACTCGACCAACTACTCGACCAGCTACTCGACCAACTACTCGACCAACTACTCGACCAATCCCTCGACCAACTACTCGACCAACTATTCGACCAACTACTCGACCGACCACTCGACCGACTACTAGACCAATCACTCGACCAATCACTCGACCAACTACTCGACCAATTACTTGACCAACTACTCGACCAACTACTCGACCAACTACTCGACCAACTACTCGACCAATCACTCGACCAACTACTCGACCAACTACTCGACTAATTACTCTGCCAACTACTCGACCAATCACTCGACCAACTACTCGACCAACTACTCAACCAACTGCTCGACCAACTACTCGACCAACTACTCGACCAACTACTCGACCGACCACTCGACCGACTACTCGACCAATCACTCGACCAACTACTCGCCAACTACTCGACCAACTACTCGACCAACTACTCGACCAACTACTCGACCAACTACTCGACCGACCACTCGACCAATCACTCGAACAACTACTCGACCAACTACTCGACCAAGTACTCGACCAATCACTCGACCAACTACTCGACCAACTACTCGACCAACTACTCGACCAACTACTTGACCAACTACTCTACCAATCACTCGACCAACTACTCGACCCACTACTCGTTCAACTACTCGACCAAGTACTCGACCAATCACTCGACCAACTACTCGACCAACTACTCGACCAACTACTCGACCAACTACTTGACCAACTACTCTACCAATCACTCGACCAACTACTCGACCCACTACTCGACCAACTACTCAACCAACTACTCGACCATCTACTTGACCAACTACTCGACCAATCACTAGACCTACTACTCGACTAATCGCTCGACCAACTACTCGACCAACTACTCGACCAACTACTCGACCAACAACTCGACCAACTACTCGACCGTCCACTCGACCGACAACTCGACCAATCACTCGACCAACTACTCGACCAACTACTGGAGCAATCACTCGACCAACTACTCGACCAGCTACTCGACGAACTACTCGACCAACTCCTCGACCGACCACTCGACCGACCACTCGACCAATCACTCGAACAACTACTCGACCAACTACTCGACCAACTACTCGACCAATCACTCGACCAACTACTCGACCAACTACTCGACCAACTACTCGACCATCTACTCGACCAACTACTCGACCAACTACTCGACCAACTACTCGACCGACCACTCGACCGACTACTCGACCAATCACTCGACCAACTACTCGACCAACTACACAAACAACTACTCAACCAACTACTCGAACAACTACTCGACGAACTACTCGACCAACTACTCGACCAATCGCTCGACCAACTACTCGACCAACTACTCGACCAATTACTCGACCAACTACTCGACCAACTACTCGACCGACCACTCGACCGACTACTCCACCAATCACTCAACCAACTACTCGACCAACTACTCGACCAACTACTCGACCAACTACTCGACCGACCACTCGACCGACTACTCGACCAATCACTCGACCAACTACTCAACCAACTACTCGACCAATTACTCGACCAACCACTCGACCAACTACTCGACAATCTACTCGACCAACTACTCGACCAACTACTCGACCAACTACTCGACCGACCACTCGACCGTCTACTCGACCAATCACTCGACCAACTGCTCGACCAACTACTCGACCAACTACTCAACCAACTACTCGACCAACTACTCGACCAATCACTCGACCAACTACTTGACCAACTACTCAACCAACTACTTGACCAACTACTCGAACAACTACTCGACCAATCACTCGACCAACTACTCGAACAAATTCTCGACCGTCCACTCGACCGACAGCTCGACCAATCACTCGAACAACTACTCGACCAACTACTCGACCAATCACTCGACCAACTACTCGACCAACTACTCTACCAACTACTCGACCAATTACTCGACCAACTACTTGACCAACTACTCGATCAATCACTCGACCAACTACTCGACCAATCGCTCGACCGTCCACTCGACCGACAACTCGACCAATCAGTCGAGCAACTACTCAACCAACTACTCGACCAACTACTCGACCAACCACTCGACCAACCAGTCAACCAACAAATCGTCTTACCATTCGTCCAACCAGTCGATCAACTACTCGACTACCTACTCGACCACCTACTCGACCGACTACTCGACCAACTACTCGACCAACTACTCGACCCACTACTCGACCAACTACTCAACCAACTACTCGACCAACTACTTGACCAACTACTCGACCAACTACTCGCCAACTACTCGACCAACTTCTCGACCAACTACTCGACCAACTACTCGACCAACTACTCGACCAACTACTCGACCGACCACTCGACCAATCACTCGAACAACTACTCGACCAACTACTCGACCAACTACTCGACCAATCACTCGACCAACTACTCGACCAACTACTCGACCAACTACTCGACCAACTACTCGACCAACTACTCGACCAACTACTCGGCCGACCACTCGACCGACTACTCGACCAATCACTCGGCCAACTACTCGCCAAATACTCGACCAACTACTCGACCAACTACTCGACCAACTACTCGACCAACTACTCGACCGACCACTCGACCAATCACTCGAACAACTACTCGACCAACTACTCGACCAATCACTCGACCAACTACTCGACCAACTACTCGACCAACTACTCGGCCGATCACTCGACCGACTACTCGACCAATCACTCGACCAACTACTCGCCAACTACTCGACCAACTACTCGACCAACTACTCGACCGACCACTCGACCAATCACTCGAACAACTACTCGACCAACTACTCGACCAATCACTCGACCAACTACTAGACCAACTACTCGACCAATCACTCGATCAACTACTCGACCAACTACTGGAGCAATCACTCGACCAACTACTCGACCAGCTACTCGACCAACTACTCGACCAACTACTCGACCAATCCCTCGACCAACTACTCGACCAACTACTCGACCAACTACTCGACCAACTACTCGACCAACTATTCGACCAACTACTCGACCGACCACTCGACCGACTACTAGACCAATCACTCGACCAATCACTCGACCAACTACTCGACCAATTACTTGACCAACTACTCGACCAACTACTCGACCAACTACTCGACCAACTACTCGACCAATCACTCGACCAACTACTCGACCAACTACTCGACTAATTACTCTGCCAACTACTCGACCAATCACTCGACCAACTACTCGACCAACTACTCAACCAACTACTCGACCAACTACTCGACCAACTACTCGACCAACTACTCGACCGACCACTCGACCGACTACTCGACCAATCACTCGACCAACTACTCGCCAACTACTCGACCAACTACTCGACCAACTACTCGACCAACTACTCGACCAACTACTCAACCAACTACTCGACCAACTACTTGACCAACTACTCGACCAATCACTAGACCAACTACTCGACCAATCGATCGACCAACTACTCGACCAACTACTCGACCAACTACTCGACCAACTACTCGACCAACTACTCGACCAACAACTCGACCAACTACTCGACCGTCCACTCGACCGACAACTTGACCAATCACTCGACCAACTACTCAACCAACTACTCGACCAACTACTCGACCAACCACTCGACCAACCAGTCAACCAACAAATCATCTTAACATTCGTCCAACCAGTCGATCAACTACTCGACCACCTACTCGACCGACTACTCGACCAACAACTCGACCAACTACTCGACCCACTACTCGACCAACTACTCAACCAACTACTCGACCAACTACTTGACCAACTACTCGACCAATCACTCGACCAACTACTCGACCAATCGCTCGACCAACTACTCGACCAAATACTCGACCTACTACTCGACCAACTACTCGACCAACTCCTCGACCAATCATTCGACCAACTACTCGACCAACTACTCGACCAACTACTCGACCAACTACTCGACCAACTACTCGACCAACTACTCGACCGACCACTCGACCGACTACTCGACCAATCACTCGACCAACTACTCGCCAACTACTCGACCAACTTCTCGACCAACTACTCGACCAACTACTCGACCAACTACCCGACCAACTACTCGACCGACCACTCGACCAATCACTCGAACAACTACTCGACCAACTACTCGACCAACTACTCGACCAATCACTCGGCCAACTACTCGCCAAATACTCGACCAACTACTCGACCAACTACTCGACCAACTACTCGACCAACTACTCGACCGACCACTCGACCAATCACTCGAACAACTACTCGAATAACTACTCGACCAATCACTCGACCAACTACTCGACCAACTACTCGACCAACTACTCGGCCGATCACTCGACCGACTACTCGACCAATCACTCGACCAACTACTCGCCAACTACTCGACCAACTACTCGACCAACTACTCGACCAACTACTCGACCAACTACTCGACCGACCACTCGACCAATCACTCGAACAACTACTCGACCAACTACTCGACCGACCACTCGACCAATCACTCGAACAACTACTCGACCAACTACTCGACCAACTACTCGACCAATCACTCGACCAACTACTCGACCAACTACTCGACCAACTACTCGACCAACTACTCGACCAACTACTCGACCAACTACTCGACCAACTACTCGGCCGACCACTCGACCGACTACTCGACCAATCACTCGGCCAACTACTCGCCAAATACTCGACCAACTACTCGACCAACTACTCGACCAACTACTCGACCAACTACTCGACCGACCACTCGACCAATCACTCGAACAACTACTCGAATAACTACTCGACCAATCACTCGACCAACTACTCGACCAACTACTCGACCAACTACTCGGCCGATCACTCGACCGACTACTCGACCAATCACTCGACCAACTACTCGCCAACTACTCGACCAACTACTCGACCAACTACTCGACCAACTACTCGACCAACTACTCGACCGACCACTCGACCAATCACTCGAACAACTACTCGACCAACTACTCGACCAATCACTCGACCAACTACTAGACCAACTACTCGACCAATCACTCGATCAACTACTCGACCAACTACTGGAGCAATCACTCGACCAACTACTCGACCAGCTACTCGACCAACTACTCGACCAACTACTCGACCAATCCCTCGACCAACTACTCGACCAACTATTCGACCAACTACTCGACCGACCACTCGACCGACTACTAGACCAATCACTCGACCAATCACTCGACCAACTACTCGACCAATTACTTGACCAACTACTCGACCAACTACTCGACCAACTACTCGACCAACTACTCGACCAATCACTCGACCAACTACTCGACCAACTACTCGACTAATTACTCTGCCAACTACTCGACCAATCACTCGACCAACTACTCGACCAACTACTCAACCAACTGCTCGACCAACTACTCGACCAACTACTCGACCAACTACTCGACCGACCACTCGACCGACTACTCGACCAATCACTCGACCAACTACTCGCCAACTACTCGACCAACTACTCGACCAACTACTCGACCAACTACTCGACCAACTACTCGACCGACCACTCGACCAATCACTCGAACAACTACTCGACCAACTACTCGACCAAGTACTCGACCAATCACTCGACCAACTACTCGACCAACTACTCGACCAACTACTCGACCAACTACTTGACCAACTACTCTACCAATCACTCGACCAACTACTCGACCCACTACTCGTTCAACTACTCGACCAAGTACTCGACCAATCACTCGACCAACTACTCGACCAACTACTCGACCAACTACTCGACCAACTACTTGACCAACTACTCTACCAATCACTCGACCAACTACTCGACCCACTACTCGACCAACTACTCAACCAACTACTCGACCATCTACTTGACCAACTACTCGACCAATCACTAGACCTACTACTCGACTAATCGCTCGACCAACTACTCGACCAACTACTCGACCAACTACTCGACCAACAACTCGACCAACTACTCGACCGTCCACTCGACCGACAACTCGACCAATCACTCGACCAACTACTCGACCAACTACTGGAGCAATCACTCGACCAACTACTCGACCAGCTACTCGACGAACTACTCGACCAACTCCTCGACCGACCACTCGACCGACCACTCGACCAATCACTCGAACAACTACTCGACCAACTACTCGACCAACTACTCGACCAATCACTCGACCAACTACTCGACCAACTACTCGACCAACTACTCGACCATCTACTCGACCAACTACTCGACCAACTACTCGACCAACTACTCGACCGACCACTCGACCGACTACTCGACCAATCACTCGACCAACTACTCGACCAACTACACAAACAACTACT
Source organism: Papilio elwesi (assembly GCA_029849275.1). Lineage (NCBI taxonomy): Eukaryota > Metazoa > Arthropoda > Insecta > Lepidoptera > Papilionidae > Papilio > Papilio elwesi. The sequence continues at coordinate 16,640 of JANLBV010000112.1, forward strand.
CAACCAACTACTCGAACAACTACTCGACGAACTACTCGACCAACTACTCGACCAATCGCTCGACCAACTACTCGACCAACTACTCGACCAATTACTCGACCAACTACTCGACCAACTACTCGACCGACCACTCGACCGACTACTCCACCAATCACTCAACCAACTACTCGACCAACTACTCGACCAACTACTCGACCAACTACTCGACCGACCACTCGACCGACTACTCGACCAATCACTCGACCAACTACTCAACCAACTACTCGACCAATTACTCGACCAACCACTCGACCAACTACTCGACAATCTACTCGACCAACTACTCGACCAACTACTCGACCAACTACTCGACCGACCACTCGACCGTCTACTCGACCAATCACTCGACCAACTGCTCGACCAACTACTCGACCAACTACTCAACCAACTACTCGACCAACTACTCGACCAATCACTCGACCAACTACTTGACCAACTACTCAACCAACTACTTGACCAACTACTCGAACAACTACTCGACCAATCACTCGACCAACTACTCGAACAAATTCTCGACCGTCCACTCGACCGACAGCTCGACCAATCACTCGAACAACTACTCGACCAACTACTCGACCAATCACTCGACCAACTACTCGACCAACTACTCTACCAACTACTCGACCAATTACTCGACCAACTACTTGACCAACTACTCGATCAATCACTCGACCAACTACTCGACCAATCGCTCGACCGTCCACTCGACCGACAACTCGACCAATCAGTCGAGCAACTACTCAACCAACTACTCGACCAACTACTCGACCAACCACTCGACCAACCAGTCAACCAACAAATCGTCTTACCATTCGTCCAACCAGTCGATCAACTACTCGACTACCTACTCGACCACCTACTCGACCGACTACTCGACCAACTACTCGACCAACTACTCGACCCACTACTCGACCAACTACTCAACCAACTACTCGACCAACTACTTGACCAACTACTCGACCAACTACTCGCCAACTACTCGACCAACTTCTCGACCAACTACTCGACCAACTACTCGACCAACTACTCGACCAACTACTCGACCGACCACTCGACCAATCACTCGAACAACTACTCGACCAACTACTCGACCAACTACTCGACCAATCACTCGACCAACTACTCGACCAACTACTCGACCAACTACTCGACCAACTACTCGACCAACTACTCGACCAACTACTCGGCCGACCACTCGACCGACTACTCGACCAATCACTCGGCCAACTACTCGCCAAATACTCGACCAACTACTCGACCAACTACTCGACCAACTACTCGACCAACTACTCGACCGACCACTCGACCAATCACTCGAACAACTACTCGACCAACTACTCGACCAATCACTCGACCAACTACTCGACCAACTACTCGACCAACTACTCGGCCGATCACTCGACCGACTACTCGACCAATCACTCGACCAACTACTCGCCAACTACTCGACCAACTACTCGACCAACTACTCGACCGACCACTCGACCAATCACTCGACCAACTACTAGACCAACTACTCGACCAATCACTCGATCAACTACTCGACCAACTACTGGAGCAATCACTCGACCAACTACTCGACCAGCTACTCGACCAACTACTCGACCAACTACTCGACCAATCCCTCGACCAACTACTCGACCAACTACTCGACCAACTACTCGACCAACTACTCGACCAACTATTCGACCAACTACTCGACCGACCACTCGACCGACTACTAGACCAATCACTCGACCAATCACTCGACCAACTACTCGACCAATTACTTGACCAACTACTCGACCAACTACTCGACCAACTACTCGACCAACTACTCGACCAATCACTCGACCAACTACTCGACCAACTACTCGACTAATTACTCTGCCAACTACTCGACCAATCACTCGACCAACTACTCGACCAACTACTCAACCAACTACTCGACCAACTACTCGACCAACTACTCGACCAACTACTCGACCGACCACTCGACCGACTACTCGACCAATCACTCGACCAACTACTCGCCAACTACTCGACCAACTACTCGACCAACTACTCGACCAACTACTCGACCAACTACTCAACCAACTACTCGACCAACTACTTGACCAACTACTCGACCAATCACTAGACCAACTACTCGACCAATCGATCGACCAACTACTCGACCAACTACTCGACCAACTACTCGACCAACTACTCGACCAACTACTCGACCAACAACTCGACCAACTACTCGACCGTCCACTCGACCGACAACTTGACCAATCACTCGACCAACTACTCAACCAACTACTCGACCAACTACTCGACCAACCACTCGACCAACCAGTCAACCAACAAATCATCTTAACATTCGTCCAACCAGTCGATCAACTACTCGACCACCTACTCGACCGACTACTCGACCAACAACTCGACCAACTACTCGACCCACTACTCGACCAACTACTCAACCAACTACTCGACCAACTACTTGACCAACTACTCGACCAATCACTCGACCAACTACTCGACCAATCGCTCGACCAACTACTCGACCAAATACTCGACCTACTACTCGACCAACTACTCGACCAACTCCTCGACCAATCATTCGACCAACTACTCGACCAACTACTCGACCAACTACTCGACCAACTACTCGACCAACTACTCGACCAACTACTCGACCGACCACTCGACCGACTACTCGACCAATCACTCGACCAACTACTCGCCAACTACTCGACCAACTTCTCGACCAACTACTCGACCAACTACTCGACCAACTACCCGACCAACTACTCGACCGACCACTCGACCAATCACTCGAACAACTACTCGACCAACTACTCGACCAACTACTCGACCAATCACTCGACCAACTACTCGACCAACTACTCGACCAACTACTCGACCAACTACTCGACCAACTACTCGACCAACTACTCGGCCGACCACTCGACCGACTACTCGACCAATCACTCGACCAACTACTCGCCAACTACTCGACCAACTACTCGACCAACTACTCGACCAACTACTCGACCAACTACTCGACCGACCACTCGACCAATCACTCGAACAACTACTCGACCAACTACTCGACCAATCACTCGACCAACTACTCGACCAACTACTCGACCAAATACTCGGCCGACCACTCGACCGACTACTCGACCAATCACTCGACCAACTACTCGCCAACTACTCGACCAACTACTCGACCAACTACTCGACCAACTACTCGACCAACTACTCGACCGACCACTCGACCAATCACTCGAACAACTACTCGACCAACTACTCGACCAATCACTCGACCAACTACTAGACCAACTACTCCACCAATCACTCGATCAACTACTCGACCAACTACTGGAGCAATCACTCGACCAACTACTCGACCAGCTACTCGACGAACTACTCGACCAACTCCTCGACCGACCACTAGACCGACCACTCGACCAATCACTCGAACAACTACTCGACCAACTACTCGACCAACTACTCGACCAATCACTCGACCAACTACTCGACCAACTACTCGACCACCTACTCGACCATCTACTCGACCAACTACTCGACCAACTACTCGACCAACTACTCGACCAACTACTCGACCGACCACTCGACCGACTACTCGACCAATCACTCGACCAACTACTCGACCAACTACACAAACAACTACTCAACCAACTACTCGACCAACTACTCGACGAACTACTCGACCAACTACTCGACCAATCGCTCGACCAACTACTCGACCAACTACTCGACCAACTACTCGACCAACTACTCGACCAACTACTCGACCGACCACTCGACCGACTACTCCACCAATCACTCGACCAACTACTCGACCAACTACTCGACCAACTACTCGACCAACTACTCGACCGACCACTCGACCAACTACTCGACCAATCACTCGACCAATCACTCGACCAACTACTCAACCAACTACTCGACCAACTACTCGACCAACCACTCGACCAACTACTCGACCAATCCCTCGACCATCTACTCGACCAACTACTCGACCAACTACTCGACCAACTACTCGACCAACTATTCGACCAACTACTCGACCGACCACTCGACCGACTACTCGACCAATCCCTCGACCATCTACTCGACCAATCACTCGACCAACTACTCGACCAATTACTTGACCAACTACTCGACCAACTACTCGACCAACTACTCGACCAACTACTCGACCAATCACTCGACCAACTACTCGACCAACTACTCAACCAACTACTCGACACACTACTCGACCAACTACTCGACCAACTACTCGACCGACCACTCGACCGACTACTCGACCAATCACTCGACCAACTACTCGCCAACTACTCGACCAACTACTCAACCAACTACTCGACCAACTACTCGACCAACTACTCGACCAACTACTCGACCGACCACTCGACCGACTACTCGACCAATCACTCGACCAACTACTCGCCAACTACTCGACCAAATACTCGACCAACTACTCGACCAACTACTCGACCAACTACTCGACCGACCACTCGACCAATCACTCGAACAACTACTCGACCAACTACTCGACCAAGTACTCGACCAATCACTCGACCAACTACTCGACCAACTACTCGACCAACTACTCGACCAACTACTCGACCAACTACTCGACCAACTACTCGACCGACCACTCGACCAATCACTCGAACAACTACTCGACCAACTACTCGACCAATCACACGACCAACTACTTGACCAACTACTCGACCATCTACTCGACCAACTACTCGACCAACTACTCGACCAACTACTCGACCGACCACTCGACCGACTACTAGACCAATCACTCGACCAATCACTCGACCAACTACTCGACCAATTACTTGACCAACTACTCGACCAACTACTCGACCAACTACTCGACCAACTACTCGACCAATCACTCGACCAACTACTCGACCAACTACTCGACTAATTACTCTGCCAACTACTCGACCAATCACTCGAACAACTACTCGACCAACTACTCGACCAATCACACGACCAACTACTTGACCAACTACTCGACCATCTACTCGACCAACTACTCGACCAACTACTCGACCAACTACTCGACCGACCACTCGACCAACTACTCGACCAATCACTCGACCAACTACTCGCCAACTACTCGACCAACTACTCGACCAACTACTCGACCAACTATTCGACCAACTACTCGACCGACCACTCGACCAATCACTCGAACAACTACTCGACCAACTACTCGACCAAGTACTCGACCAATCACTCGACCAACTACTCGACCAACTACTCGACCAACTCCTCGACCGACCACTAGACCGACCACTCGACCAATCACTCGAACAACTACTCGACCAACTACTCGACCAACTACTCGACCAATCACTCGACCAACTACTCGACCAACTACTCGACCAACTACTCGACCAACTACTCGACCAAGTACCCGACCAATCACTCGACCAACTACTCGACCAACTACTCGACCAACTACTCGACCAACTACTCGAACAATCCCTCGACCATCTACTCGACCAATCACTCGACCAACTACTCGACCAATTACTTGACCAACTACTCGACCAACTACTCGACCAACTACTCGACCAACTACTCGACCAATCACTCGACCAACTACTCGACCAACTACTCGACTAATTACTCTGCCAACTACTCGACCAATCACTCGACCAACTACTCGACCAACTACTCAACCAACTACTCGACACACTACTCGACCAACTACTCGACCAACTACTCGACCGACCACTCGACCGACTACTCGACCAATCACTCGACCAACTACTCGCCAACTACTCGACCAACTACTCGACCAACTACTCGACCAACTACTCGACCATCTACTTGACCAACTACTCGACCAATCACTCGACCAACTACTCGACCCACTACTCGACCAACTACTCAACCAACTACTCGACCAACTACTTGACCAACTACTCGACCAATCACTAGACCTACTACTCGACTAATCGCTCGACCGACCACTCGACCAATCACTCGAACAACTACTCGACCAACTACTCGACCAACTGCTCGACCAATCACTCGACCAACTACTCGACCAACTACTCGACCAACTACTCGACCATCTACTCGACCAACTACTCGACCAACTACTCGACCAACTACTCGACCGACCACTCGACCGACTACTCGACCAATCACTCGACCAACTACTCGACCAACTACACAAACAACTACTCAACCAACTACTCGACCAACTACTCGACGAACTACTCGACCAACTACTCGACCAATCGCTCGACCAACTACTCGACCAACTACTCGACCAACTACTCGACCAACTACTCGACCAACTACTCGACCGACCACTCGACCGACTACTCCACCAATCACTCAACCAACTACTCGCCCAACTACTCGACCAACTACTCGACCAACTACTCGACCGACCACTCGACCGACAACTCGACCAATCACTCGACCAACTACTCAACCAACTACTCGACCAACTACTCGACCAACCACTCGACCAACCAGTCAACCAACAAATCGTCTTACCATTCGTCCAACCAGTCGATCAACTACTCGACTACCTACTCGACCACCTACTCGACCGACTACTCGACCAACTACTCGCCCAACTACTCGACCAACTACTCGACCAACCACTCGACCAACCAGTCAACCAACAAATCGTCTTACCATTCGTCCAACCAGTCGATCAACTACTCGACTACCTACTCGACCACCTACTCGACCGACTACTCGACCAACTACTCGACCAACTACTCGACCAACTACTCGACCTACTACTCGACCAATCACTCGACCAACTACTCGACCAACTACTCGACTAATTACTCTGCCAACTACTCGACTAATCACTCGACCAACTACTCGACCAACTACTCAACCAACTACCCGACCAACTACTCCACCAACTACTCGACCAACTACTCGACCGACCACTCGACCGACTACTCGACCAATCACTCGACCAACTACTCGCCAACTACTCGACCAACTACTCGACCAACTTCTCGACCAACTACTCGACCAACTACTCGACCGACCACTCGACCAATCACTCGAACAACTACTCGACCAACTACTCGACCAAGTACTCGAACAATCACTCGACCAACTACTCGACCAACTACTCGACCAACTACTCGACCAACTACTTGACCAACTACTCTACGTATCACTCGACCAACTACTCGACCCACTACTCGACCAACTACTCAACCAACTACTCGACCAACTACTTGACCAACTACTCGACCAATCACTAGACCTACTACTCGACTAATCGCTCGACCAACTACTCGACCAACTACTCGACC
>JANLBV010000113.1:0-23000 GCA_029849275.1 Papilio elwesi
GGTCGAGTGATTAGTCGACTTGTTGGTCGACTGGTTGGTCGACTGGTTGGTCGAGTAGTTGGTCGAGTAGTTGGTCGAGTAGTTGGTCGAGTAGTTGGTCGAGTTGTTGGTCGAGTAGTTGGTCGAGTGATTGGTCGAGTAGTTGGTTGAGTAGTTGGTAAAGTAGTTGGTCGAGCGATTGGTCGAGTAGTTGGTAGAGTGATTGGTCGAGTAGTTGGTTGAGTAGTTGGTCGAGTGATTGCTCGAAAAGTTGGTCGAGTAGTTGGTCGAGTAGTTGGTCGAGTAATTGGTCAAGTAGTTGGTCGAGTAGTTGGTCGAGTAGTTGGTCGAGTAGTTGGTCGAGTGATTGGTCGAGTAGTTGGTCGAGTAGTTGGTCGAGTAGTTGGTCGAGTAGTTGGTCGAGTGATTGGTCTAGTGATTGGTCGAGTGATTGGTCGAGTGGTCGGTCGAGTGGTCGGTCGAGTAGTTGGTCGAGTAGTTGGTCGAGTAGTTGGTCGAGTAGTTGGTCGAGCGATTGGTCGAGTAGTTGGTCGAGTGATTGGTAGAGTAGTTGGTTGAGTAGTTGGTCGAGTGATTGCTCGAGTATTTGGTCGAGCAGTTGGTCGAGTAGTTGGTCGAGTAGTTGGTCAAGTAGTTGGTCGAGTAGATGGTCGAGTAGTTGGTCGAGTAGTTGGTCGAGTGATTGGTCTAGTAGTTGGTCGAGTAGTTGGTCGAGTAGTTGGTCGAGTAGTTGGTAGAGTGATTAGTCGACTTGTTGGTCGACTGGTTGGTCGACTGGTTGTTCGAGTAGTTGGTCGAGTAGTTGGTCGAGTGGTTGGTCGAGTAGTTGGTCGAGTGATTGGTCTAGTAGTTGCTCGAGTAGTTGGTCGAGTAGTTGGTCGAGTAGTTGGTCGAGTAGTTGGTCAAGTAGTTGGTCGAGTAGTTCGTCGAGTAGTTGGTCGAGTGACTGCTCGAGTAGTTGGTCGAGTAGTTGGTCGAGTAGTTGATCAAGTAGTTGGTCGAGTAGTTGGTCGAGTGATTGGTCGAGTAGTTGGTTGTGTAGTTGGTCGAGTGATTGCTCGAGTAGTTGGCCGAGTAGTTGGTCTAGTAGTTGGTCGAGTAGTTGTTTGAGTAGTTGGTCGAGTAGTTGGTCGAGTAGTTGGTCGAGTAGTTGGTCGAGTAGTTGGTCGAGTAGTTGGTCGAGTAGTTGGTCGAGTAGTTGGTCGAGTAGTTGGTCGAGTAGTTGGTCGAGCGATTGGTGGAGTAGTTGGTCGAGTAGTTGGTCGAGTAGTTGGTCGAGTAGTTGGTCGAGCGATTGGTCGAGTAGTTGGTTGAGTAGTTGGTCGAGTGATTAGTCGAGTAGTCGGTCGAGTAGTTGGTCGAGTAGTTGGTCGAGTAGTTGGTCGAGTAGCTGGTCGAGTAGTTGGTCGAGTAGTTGGTCGACAAGTCGGTCGAGTGGTCGGTCGAGTAGTTGGTCGAGTAGTTGGTCGAGTAGTTGGTCGAATAGTTGGTCGAGCGATTGGTCGAGTAGTTGGTCGAGTGATTGGTAGAGTAGTTGGTTGAGTAGTTGGTCGAGTGATTGCTCGAGTAGTTGGTCGAGTAGTTGGTCGAGTAGTTGGTCGAGTAATTGGTCAAGTAGTTGGTCGAGTAGATGGTCGAGTAGTTGGTCGAGTAGTTGGTCGAGTGATTGGTCTAGTAGTTGGTCGAGTAGTTGGTCGAGTAGTTGGTCGAGTGATTAGTCGACTTGTTGGTCGACTGGTTGGTCGACTGGTTGGTCGAGTAGTTGGTCGAGTAGTTGGTCGAGTAGTTGGTCGAGTAGTTGGTCGAGCGATTGGTGGAGTAGTTGGTCGAGTAGTTGGTCGAGTAGTTGGTCGAGTAGTTGGTCGAGCGATTGGTCAAGTAGTTGGTCGAGTAGATGGTCGAGTAGTTGGTCGAGTGATTGCTCGAGTAGTTGGCCGAGTAGTTGGTCTAGTAGTTGGTCGAGTAGTTGTTTGAGTAGTTGGTCGAGTAGTTGGTCGAGTAGTTGGTCGAGTAGTTGGTCGAGTAGTTGGTCGAGTAGTTGGTCGAGTAGTTGGTCGAGTAGTTGGTCGAGTAGTTGGTCGAGTAGTTGGTCGAGCGATTGGTGGAGTAGTTGGTCGAGTAGTTGGTCGAGTAGTTGGTCGAGTAGTTGGTCGAGCGATTGGTCGAGTAGTTGGTTGAGTAGTTGGTCGAGTGATTAGTCGAGTAGTCGGTCGAGTAGTTGGTCGAGTAGTTGGTCGAGTAGTTGGTCGAGTAGCTGGTCGAGTAGTTGGTCGAGTAGTTGGTCGACAAGTCGGTCGAGTGGTCGGTCGAGTAGTTGGTCGAGTAGTTGGTCGAGTAGTTGGTCGAATAGTTGGTCGAGCGATTGGTCGAGTAGTTGGTCGAGTGATTGGTAGAGTAGTTGGTTGAGTAGTTGGTCGAGTGATTGCTCGAGTAGTTGGTCGAGTAGTTGGTCGAGTAGTTGGTCGAGTAATTGGGCAAGTAGTTGGTCGAGTAGATGGTCGAGTAGTTGGTCGAGTAGTTGGTCGAGTGATTGGTCTAGTAGTTGGTCGAGTAGTTGGTCGAGTAGTTGGTCGAGTGATTAGTCGACTTGTTGGTCGACTGGTTGGTCGACTGGTTGGTCGAGTAGTTGGTCGAGTAGTTGGTCGAGTAGTTGGTCGAGTAGTTGGTCGAGCGATTGGTGGAGTAGTTGGTCGAGTAGTTGGTCGAGTAGTTGGTCGAGTAGTTGGTCGAGTAGTTGGTCGAGTGATTGGTCTAGTGATTGGTCGAGTGATTGGTCGAGTGGTCGGTCGAGTGGTCGGTCGAGTAGTTGGTCGAGTAGTTGGTCGAGTAGTTGGTCGAGTAGTTGGTCGAGCGATTGGTCGAGTAGTTGGTCGAGTGATTGGTAGAGTAGTTGGTTGAGTAGTTGGTCGAGTGATTGCTCGAGTAGTTGGTCGAGTAGTTGGTCGAGTAGTTGGTCGAGTAATTGGTCAAGTAGTTGGTCGAGTAGATGGTCGAGTAGTTGGTCGAGTAGTTGGTCGAGTGATTGGTCTAGTAGTTGGTCGAGTAGTTGGTCGAGTAGTTGGTCGAGTGATTAGTCGACTTGTTGGTCGACTGGTTGGTCGACTGGTTGGTCGAGTAGTTGGTCGAGTGGTCGGTCGAGTGGTCGGTCGAGTAGTTGGTCGAGTAGGTAGTCGAGTAGTTAATCGACTGCTTGGACGACTAGTAAGACGATTTGTTGGTCGACTGGATGGTCGAGTAGTTGGTTGTGTAGTTGGTCGAGTGATTGCTCGAGTAGTTGGCCGAGTAGTTGGTCTAGTAGTTGGTCGAGTAGTTGTTTGAGTAGTTGGTCGAGTAGTTGGTCGAGTAGTTGGTCGAGTAGTTGGTCGAGTAGTTGGTCGAGTAGTTGGTCGAGTAGTTGGTCGAGTAGTTGGTCGAGTAGTTGGTCGAGTAGTTGGTCGAGCGATTGGTCGAGTAGTTGGTCGAGTAGTTGGTCGAGTAGTTGGTCGAGTAGTTGGTCGAGCGATTGGTCGAGTAGTTGGTCGAGTAGTTGGTCGAGTAGTTGGTTGAGTAGTTGGTTGAGTAGTTGGTCGAGTGATTAGTCGAGTAGTCGGTCGAGTAGTTGGTCGAGTAGTTGGTCGAGTAGTTGGTCGAGTAGCTGGTCGAGTAGTTGGTCGAGTAGTTGGTCGACAAGTCGGTCGAGTGGTCGGTCGAGTAGTTGGTCGAGTAGTTGGTCGAGTAGTTGGTCGAATAGTTGGTCGAGCGATTGGTCGAGTAGTTGGTCGAGTGATTGGTAGAGTAGTTGGTTGAGTAGTTGGTCGAGTGATTGCTCGAGTAGTTGGTCGAGTAGTTGGTCGAGTAGTTGGTCGAGTAATTGGTCAAGTAGTTGGTCGAGTAGTTGGTCGAGTAATTGGTCAAGTAGTTGGTCGAGTAGATGGTCGAGTAGTTGGTCGAGTAGTTGGTCGAGTGATTGGTCTAGTAGTTGGTCGAGTAGTTGGTCGAGTAGTTGGTCGAGTGATTAGTCGACTTGTTGGTCGACTGGTTGGTCGACTGGTTGGTCGAGTAGTTGGTCGAGTAGTTGGTCGAGTAGTTGGTCGAGTAGTTGGTCGAGTTGTTGGTCGAGTAGTTGGTCGAGTGATTGGTCGAGTAGTTGGTTGAGTAGTTGGTAAAGTAGTTGGTCGAGCGATTGGTCGAGTAGTTGGTAGAGTGATTGGTCGAGTAGTTGGTTGAGTAGTTGGTCGAGTGATTGCTCGAAAAGTTGGTCGAGTAGTTGGTCGAGTAGTTGGTCGAGTAATTGGTCAAGTAGTTGGTCGAGTAGTTGGTCGAGTAGTTGGTCGAGTAGTTGGTCGAGTGATTGGTCGAGTAGTTGGTCGAGTAGTTGGTCGAGTAGTTGGTCGAGTAGTTGGTCGAGTGATTGGTCTAGTGATTGGTCGAGTGATTGGTCGAGTGGTCGGTCGAGTGGTCGGTCGAGTAGTTGGTCGAGTAGTTGGTCGAGTAGTTGGTCGAGTAGTTGGTCGAGCGATTGGTCGAGTAGTTGGTCGAGTGATTGGTAGAGTAGTTGGTTGAGTAGTTGGTCGAGTGATTGCTCGAGTATTTGGTCGAGCAGTTGGTCGAGTAGTTGGTCGAGTAGTTGGTCAAGTAGTTGGTCGAGTAGATGGTCGAGTAGTTGGTCGAGTAGTTGGTCGAGTGATTGGTCTAGTAGTTGGTCGAGTAGTTGGTCGAGTAGTTGGTCGAGTAGTTGGTAGAGTGATTAGTCGACTTGTTGGTCGACTGGTTGGTCGACTGGTTGTTCGAGTAGTTGGTCGAGTAGTTGGTCGAGTGGTTGGTCGAGTAGTTGGTCGAGTGATTGGTCTAGTAGTTGCTCGAGTAGTTGGTCGAGTAGTTGGTCGAGTAGTTGGTCGAGTAGTTGGTCAAGTAGTTGGTCGAGTAGTTCGTCGAGTAGTTGGTCGAGTGACTGCTCGAGTAGTTGGTCGAGTAGTTGGTCGAGTAGTTGATCAAGTAGTTGGTCGAGTAGTTGGTCGAGTGATTGGTCGAGTAGTTGGTTGTGTAGTTGGTCGAGTGATTGCTCGAGTAGTTGGCCGAGTAGTTGGTCTAGTAGTTGGTCGAGTAGTTGTTTGAGTAGTTGGTCGAGTAGTTGGTCGAGTAGTTGGTCGAGTAGTTGGTCGAGTAGTTGGTCGAGTAGTTGGTCGAGTAGTTGGTCGAGTAGTTGGTCGAGTAGTTGGTCGAGTAGTTGGTCGAGCGATTGGTGGAGTAGTTGGTCGAGTAGTTGGTCGAGTAGTTGGTCGAGTAGTTGGTCGAGCGATTGGTCGAGTAGTTGGTTGAGTAGTTGGTCGAGTGATTAGTCGAGTAGTCGGTCGAGTAGTTGGTCGAGTAGTTGGTCGAGTAGTTGGTCGAGTAGCTGGTCGAGTAGTTGGTCGAGTAGTTGGTCGACAAGTCGGTCGAGTGGTCGGTCGAGTAGTTGGTCGAGTAGTTGGTCGAGTAGTTGGTCGAATAGTTGGTCGAGCGATTGGTCGAGTAGTTGGTCGAGTGATTGGTAGAGTAGTTGGTTGAGTAGTTGGTCGAGTGATTGCTCGAGTAGTTGGTCGAGTAGTTGGTCGAGTAGTTGGTCGAGTAATTGGTCAAGTAGTTGGTCGAGTAGATGGTCGAGTAGTTGGTCGAGTAGTTGGTCGAGTGATTGGTCTAGTAGTTGGTCGAGTAGTTGGTCGAGTAGTTGGTCGAGTGATTAGTCGACTTGTTGGTCGACTGGTTGGTCGACTGGTTGGTCGAGTAGTTGGTCGAGTAGTTGGTCGAGTAGTTGGTCGAGTAGTTGGTCGAGCGATTGGTGGAGTAGTTGGTCGAGTAGTTGGTCGAGTAGTTGGTCGAGTAGTTGGTCGAGCGATTGGTCAAGTAGTTGGTCGAGTAGATGGTCGAGTAGTTGGTCGAGTGATTGCTCGAGTAGTTGGCCGAGTAGTTGGTCTAGTAGTTGGTCGAGTAGTTGTTTGAGTAGTTGGTCGAGTAGTTGGTCGAGTAGTTGGTCGAGTAGTTGGTCGAGTAGTTGGTCGAGTAGTTGGTCGAGTAGTTGGTCGAGTAGTTGGTCGAGTAGTTGGTCGAGTAGTTGGTCGAGCGATTGGTGGAGTAGTTGGTCGAGTAGTTGGTCGAGTAGTTGGTCGAGTAGTTGGTCGAGCGATTGGTCGAGTAGTTGGTTGAGTAGTTGGTCGAGTGATTAGTCGAGTAGTCGGTCGAGTAGTTGGTCGAGTAGTTGGTCGAGTAGTTGGTCGAGTAGCTGGTCGAGTAGTTGGTCGAGTAGTTGGTCGACAAGTCGGTCGAGTGGTCGGTCGAGTAGTTGGTCGAGTAGTTGGTCGAGTAGTTGGTCGAATAGTTGGTCGAGCGATTGGTCGAGTAGTTGGTCGAGTGATTGGTAGAGTAGTTGGTTGAGTAGTTGGTCGAGTGATTGCTCGAGTAGTTGGTCGAGTAGTTGGTCGAGTAGTTGGTCGAGTAATTGGGCAAGTAGTTGGTCGAGTAGATGGTCGAGTAGTTGGTCGAGTAGTTGGTCGAGTGATTGGTCTAGTAGTTGGTCGAGTAGTTGGTCGAGTAGTTGGTCGAGTGATTAGTCGACTTGTTGGTCGACTGGTTGGTCGACTGGTTGGTCGAGTAGTTGGTCGAGTAGTTGGTCGAGTAGTTGGTCGAGTAGTTGGTCGAGCGATTGGTGGAGTAGTTGGTCGAGTAGTTGGTCGAGTAGTTGGTCGAGTAGTTGGTCGAGCGATTGGTCGAGTAGTTGGTTGAGTAGTTGGTCGAGTGATTAGTCGAGTAGTCGGTCGAGTAGTTGGTCGAGCAGTTGGTCGAGTAGTTGGTCGAGTAGCTGGTCGAGTAGTTGGTCGAGTAGTTGGTCGACAAGTCGGTCGAGTGGTCGGTCGAGTAGTTGGTCGAGTAGTTGGTCGAGTAGTTGGTCGAATAGTTGGTCGAGCGATTGGTCGAGTAGTTGGTCGAGTGATTGGTAGAGTAGTTGGTTGAGTAGTTGGTCGAGTGATTGCTCGAGTAGTTGGTCGAGTAGTTGGTCGAGTAGTTGGTCGAGTAATTGGTCAAGTAGTTGGTCGAGTAGATGGTCGAGTAGTTGGTCGAGTAGTTGGTCAAGTAGTTGGTCGAGTAGATGGTCGAGTAGTTGGTCGAGTAGTTGGTCGAGTGATTGGTCTAGTAGTTGGTCGAGTAGTTGGTCGAGTAGTTGGTCGAGTAGTTGGTAGAGTGATTAGTCGACTTGTTGGTCGACTGGTTGGTCGACTGGTTGTTCGAGTAGTTGGTCGAGTAGTTGGTCGAGTGGTTGGTCGAGTAGTTGGTCGAGTGATTGGTCTAGTAGTTGCTCGAGTAGTTGGTCGAGTAGTTGGTCGAGTAGTTGGTCGAGTAGTTGGTCAAGTAGTTGGTCGAGTAGTTCGTCGAGTAGTTGGTCGAGTGACTGCTCGAGTAGTTGGTCGAGTAGTTGGTCGAGTAGTTGATCAAGTAGTTGGTCGAGTAGTTGGTCGAGTGATTGGTCGAGTAGTTGGTTGTGTAGTTGGTCGAGTGATTGCTCGAGTAGTTGGTCGAGTAGTTGGTCGAGTAGTTGGTCGAGTAGTTGGTCGAGTAGTTGGTCGAGCGATTGGTGGAGTAGTTGGTCGAGTAGTTGGTCGAGTAGTTGGTCGAGTAGTTGGTCGAGTAGTTGGTCGAGCGATTGGTCGAGTAGTTGGTTGAGTAGTTGGTCGAGTGATTAGTCGAGTAGTCGGTCGAGTAGTTGGTCGAGTAGTTGGTCGAGTAGTTGGTCGAGTAGCTGGTCGAGTAGTTGGTCGAGTAGTTGGTCGACAAGTCGGTCGAGTGGTCGGTCGAGTAGTTGGTCGAGTAGTTGGTCGAGTAGTTGGTCGAATAGTTGGTCGAGCGATTGGTCGAGTAGTTGGTCGAGTGATTGGTAGAGTAGTTGGTTGAGTAGTTGGTCGAGTGATTGCTCGAGTAGTTGGTCGAGTAGTTGGTCGAGTAGTTGGTCGAGTAATTGGTCAAGTAGTTGGTCGAGTAGATGGTCGAGTAGTTGGTCGAGTAGTTGGTCGAGTGATTGGTCTAGTAGTTGGTCGAGTAGTTGGTCGAGTAGTTGGTCGAGTGATTAGTCGACTTGTTGGTCGACTGGTTGGTCGACTGGTTGGTCGAGTAGTTGGTCGAGTGGTCGGTCGAGTGGTCGGTCGAGTAGTTGGTCGAGTAGGTAGTCGAGTAGTTAATCGACTGCTTGGACGACTAGTAAGACGATTTGTTGGTCGACTGGATGGTCGAGTGGTTGGTTGAGTAGTTGGTCGAGTGATTGGTCGAGTAGTTGGTTGAGTAGTTGGTCGAGTGATTGCTCGAACAGTTGGTCGAGTAGTTGGTCGAGTAGTTGGTCGAGTAATTGGTCAAGTTGTTGGTCGAGTAGTTGGTCGAGTAGTTGGTCGAGTAGTTGGTCGAGTGATTGGTCGAGTAGTTGGTCGAGTAGTTGGTCGAGTAGTTGGTCGAGTAGTTGGTCGAGTGATTGGTCGAGTGATTGGTCGAGTGATTGGTCGACTAGTCGGTCGAGTGGTCGGTCGAGTAGTTGGTCGAGTAGTTTGTCGAGTAGTTGGTCGAGTAGTTGGTCGAGCGATTGGTCAAGTAGTTGGTCGAGTGATTGGTAGAGTAGTTGGTTGAGTAGTTGGTCGAGTGATTGCTCTAGTAGTTGGTCGAGTGGTTGGTTGAGTAGTTGGTCGAGTGATTGGTCGAGTAGTTGGTTGAGTAGTTGGTCGAGTGATTGCTCGAAAAGTTGGTCGAGTAGTTAGTCGATTAGTTGGTCGAGTAATTGGTCGAGTAGTTGGTCGAGTAGTTGGTCGAGCGATTGGTCGAGTAGTTGGTCGAGTGATTGGTAGAGTAGTTGGTTGAGTAGTTGGTCGAGTGATTGCTCGAGTAGTTGGTCGAGCAGTTGGTCGAGTAGTTGGTCGAGTAGTTGGTCAAGTAGTTGGTCGAGTAGATGGTCGAGTAGTTGGTCGAGTAGTTGGTCGAGTGATTGGTCTAGTAGTTGGTCGAGTAGTTGGTCGAGTGATTAGTCGACTTGTTGGTCGACTGGTTGGTCGACTGGTTGGTCGAGTAGTTGGTCGAGTAGTTGGTCGAGTGGTCGGTCGAGTGGTTGGTCGAGTAGTTGGTCGAGTACTTGGTCGAGTGAATGCTCGAGTAGTTGGTCGAGTAGTTGGTCGAGTAGTTCGTCGAGTAGTTGGTCGAGTGACTGCTCGAGTAGTTGGTCGAGTAGTTGGTCGAGTGACTGCTCGAGTAGTTGGTCGAGTAGTTGGTCGAGTAGTTGATCAAGTAGTTGGTCGAGTAGTTGGTCGAGTGATTGGTCGAGTAGTTGGTTGTGTAGTTGGTCGAGTGATTGCTCGAGTAGTTGGCCGAGTAGTTGGTCTAGTATTTGGTCGAGCAGTTGGTCGAGTAGTTGGTCGAGTAGTTGGTCAAGTAGTTGGTCGAGTAGATGGTCGAGTAGTTGGTCGAGTAGTTGGTCGAGTGATTGGTCTAGTAGTTGGTCGAGTAGTTGGTCGAGTAGTTGGTCGAGTAGTTGGTAGAGTGATTAGTCGACTTGTTGGTCGACTGGTTGGTCGACTGGTTGTTCGAGTAGTTGGTCGAGTAGTTGGTCGAGTGGTTGGTCGAGTAGTTGGTCGAGTGATTGGTCTAGTAGTTGCTCGAGTAGTTGGTCGAGTAGTTGGTCGAGTAGTTGGTCGAGTAGTTGGTCAAGTAGTTGGTCGAGTAGTTCGTCGAGTAGTTGGTCGAGTGACTGCTCGAGTAGTTGGTCGAGTAGTTGGTCGAGTAGTTGATCAAGTAGTTGGTCGAGTAGTTGGTCGAGTGATTGGTCGAGTAGTTGGTTGTGTAGTTGGTCGAGTGATTGCTCGAGTAGTTGGCCGAGTAGTTGGTCTAGTAGTTGGTCGAGTAGTTGTTTGAGTAGTTGGTCGAGTAGTTGGTCGAGTAGTTGGTCGAGTAGTTGGTCGAGTAGTTGGTCGAGTAGTTGGTCGAGTAGTTGGTCGAGTGATTGGTCTAGTGATTGGTCGAGTGATTGGTCGAGTGGTCGGTCGAGTGGTCGGTCGAGTAGTTGGTCGAGTAGTTGGTCGAGTAGTTGGTCGAGTAGTTGGTCGAGCGATTGGTCGAGTAGTTGGTCGAGTGATTGGTAGAGTAGTTGGTTGAGTAGTTGGTCGAGTGATTGCTCGAGTATTTGGTCGAGCAGTTGGTCGAGTAGCTGGTCGAGTAGTTGGTCGAGTAGTTGGTCGACAAGTCGGTCGAGTGGTCGGTCGAGTAGTTGGTCGAGTAGTTGGTCGAGTAGTTGGTCGAATAGTTGGTCGAGCGATTGGTCGAGTAGTTGGTCGAGTGATTGGTAGAGTAGTTGGTTGAGTAGTTGGTCGAGTGATTGCTCGAGTAGTTGGTCGAGTAGTTGGTCGAGTAGTTGGTCGAGTAATTGGTCAAGTAGTTGGTCGAGTAGTTGGTCGAGTAATTGGTCAAGTAGTTGGTCGAGTAGATGGTCGAGTAGTTGGTCGAGTAGTTGGTCGAGTGATTGGTCTAGTAGTTGGTCGAGTAGTTGGTCGAGTAGTTGGTCGAGTGATTAGTCGACTTGTTGGTCGACTGGTTGGTCGACTGGTTGGTCGAGTAGTTGGTCGAGTAGTTGGTCGAGTAGTTGGTCGAGTAGTTGGTCGAGTTGTTGGTCGAGTAGTTGGTCGAGTGATTGGTCGAGTAGTTGGTTGAGTAGTTGGTAAAGTAGTTGGTCGAGCGATTGGTCGAGTAGTTGGTAGAGTGATTGGTCGAGTAGTTGGTTGAGTAGTTGGTCGAGTGATTGCTCGAAAAGTTGGTCGAGTAGTTGGTCGAGTAGTTGGTCGAGTAATTGGTCAAGTAGTTGGTCGAGTAGTTGGTCGAGTAGTTGGTCGAGTAGTTGGTCGAGTGATTGGTCGAGTAGTTGGTCGAGTAGTTGGTCGAGTAGTTGGTCGAGTAGTTGGTCGAGTGATTGGTCTAGTGATTGGTCGAGTGATTGGTCGAGTGGTCGGTCGAGTGGTCGGTCGAGTAGTTGGTCGAGTAGTTGGTCGAGTAGTTGGTCGAGTAGTTGGTCGAGCGATTGGTCGAGTAGTTGGTCGAGTGATTGGTAGAGTAGTTGGTTGAGTAGTTGGTCGAGTGATTGCTCGAGTATTTGGTCGAGCAGTTGGTCGAGTAGTTGGTCGAGTAGTTGGTCAAGTAGTTGGTCGAGTAGATGGTCGAGTAGTTGGTCGAGTAGTTGGTCGAGTGATTGGTCTAGTAGTTGGTCGAGTAGTTGGTCGAGTAGTTGGTCGAGTAGTTGGTAGAGTGATTAGTCGACTTGTTGGTCGACTGGTTGGTCGACTGGTTGTTCGAGTAGTTGGTCGAGTAGTTGGTCGAGTGGTTGGTCGAGTAGTTGGTCGAGTGATTGGTCTAGTAGTTGCTCGAGTAGTTGGTCGAGTAGTTGGTCGAGTAGTTGGTCGAGTAGTTGGTCAAGTAGTTGGTCGAGTAGTTCGTCGAGTAGTTGGTCGAGTGACTGCTCGAGTAGTTGGTCGAGTAGTTGGTCGAGTAGTTGATCAAGTAGTTGGTCGAGTAGTTGGTCGAGTGATTGGTCGAGTAGTTGGTTGTGTAGTTGGTCGAGTGATTGCTCGAGTAGTTGGCCGAGTAGTTGGTCTAGTAGTTGGTCGAGTAGTAGTTTGAGTAGTTGGTCGAGTAGTTGGTCGAGTAGTTGGTCGAGTAGTTGGTCGAGTAGTTGGTCGAGTAGTTGGTCGAGTAGTTGGTCGAGTAGTTGGTCGAGTAGTTGGTCGAGTAGTTGGTCGAGCGATTGGTGGAGTAGTTGGTCGAGTAGTTGGTCGAGTAGTTGGTCGAGTAGTTGGTCGAGCGATTGGTCGAGTAGTTGGTTGAGTAGTTGGTCGAGTGATTAGTCGAGTAGTCGGTCGAGTAGTTGGTCGAGTAGTTGGTCGAGTAGTTGGTCGAGTAGCTGGTCGAGTAGTTGGTCGAGTAGTTGGTCGACAAGTCGGTCGAGTGGTCGGTCGAGTAGTTGGTCGAGTAGTTGGTCGAGTAGTTGGTCGAATAGTTGGTCGAGCGATTGGTCGAGTAGTTGGTCGAGTGATTGGTAGAGTAGTTGGTTGAGTAGTTGGTCGAGTGATTGCTCGAGTAGTTGGTCGAGTAGTTGGTCGAGTAGTTGGTCGAGTAATTGGTCAAGTAGTTGGTCGAGTAGATGGTCGAGTAGTTGGTCGAGTAGTTGGTCGAGTGATTGGTCTAGTAGTTGGTCGAGTAGTTGGTCGAGTAGTTGGTCGAGTGATTAGTCGACTTGTTGGTCGACTGGTTGGTCGACTGGTTGGTCGAGTAGTTGGTCGAGTAGTTGGTCGAGTAGTTGGTCGAGTAGTTGGTCGAGCGATTGGTGGAGTAGTTGGTCGAGTAGTTGGTCGAGTAGTTGGTCGAGTAGTTGGTCGAGCGATTGGTCAAGTAGTTGGTCGAGTAGATGGTCGAGTAGTTGGTCGAGTGATTGCTCGAGTAGTTGGCCGAGTAGTTGGTCTAGTAGTTGGTCGAGTAGTTGTTTGAGTAGTTGGTCGAGTAGTTGGTCGAGTAGTTGGTCGAGTAGTTGGTCGAGTAGTTGGTCGAGTAGTTGGTCGAGTAGTTGGTCGAGTAGTTGGTCGAGTAGTTGGTCGAGTAGTTGGTAGAGCGATTGGTGGAGTAGTTGGTCGAGTAGTTGGTCGAGTAGTTGGTCGAGTAGTTGGTCGAGCGATTGGTCGAGTAGTTGGTTGAGTAGTTGGTCGAGTGATTAGTCGAGTAGTCGGTCGAGTAGTTGGTCGAGTAGTTGGTCGAGTAGTTGGTCGAGTAGCTGGTCGAGTAGTTGGTCGAGTAGTTGGTCGACAAGTCGGTCGAGTGGTCGGTCGAGTAGTTGGTCGAGTAGTTGGTCGAGTAGTTGGTCGAATAGTTGGTCGAGCGATTGGTCGAGTAGTTGGTCGAGTGATTGGTAGAGTAGTTGGTTGAGTAGTTGGTCGAGTGATTGCTCGAGTAGTTGGTCGAGTAGTTGGTCGAGTAGTTGGTCGAGTAATTGGTCAAGTAGTTGGTCGAGTAGATGGTCGAGTAGTTGGTCGAGTAGTTGGTCGAGTGATTGGTCTAGTAGTTGGTCGAGTAGTTGGTCGAGTAGTTGGTCGAGTGATTAGTCGACTTGTTGGTCGACTGGTTGGTCGACTGGTTGGTCGAGTAGTTGGTCGAGTAGTTGGTCGAGTAGTTGGTCGAGTAGTTGGTCGAGCGATTGGTGGAGTAGTTGGTCGAGTAGTTGGTCGAGTAGTTGGTCGAGTAGTTGGTCGAGCGATTGGTCGAGTAGTTGGTTGAGTAGTTGGTCGAGTGATTAGTCGAGTAGTCGGTCGAGTAGTTGGTCGAGTAGTTGGTCGAGTAGTTGGTCGAGTAGCTGGTCGAGTAGTTGGTCGAGTAGTTGGTCGACAAGTCGGTCGAGTGGTCGGTCGAGTAGTTGGTCGAGTAGTTGGTCGAGTAGTTGGTCGAATAGTTGGTCGAGCGATTGGTCGAGTAGTTGGTCGAGTGATTGGTAGAGTAGTTGGTTGAGTAGTTGGTCGAGTGATTGCTCGAGTAGTTGGTCGAGTAGTTGGTCGAGTAGTTGGTCGAGTAATTGGTCAAGTAGTTGGTCGAGTAGATGGTCGAGTAGTTGGTCGAGTAGTTGGTCAAGTAGTTGGTCGAGTAGATGGTCGAGTAGTTGGTCGAGTAGTTGGTCGAGTGATTGGTCTAGTAGTTGGTCGAGTAGTTGGTCGAGTAGTTGGTCGAGTAGTTGGTAGAGTGATTAGTCGACTTGTTGGTCGACTGGTTGGTCGACTGGTTGTTCGAGTAGTTGGTCGAGTAGTAGGTCGAGTGGTTGGTCGAGTAGTTGGTCGAGTGATTGGTCTAGTAGTTGCTCGAGTAGTTGGTCGAGTAGTTGGTCGAGTAGTTGGTCGAGTAGTTGGTCAAGTAGTTGGTCGAGTAGTTCGTCGAGTAGTTGGTCGAGTGACTGCTCGAGTAGTTGGTCGAGTAGTTGGTCGAGTAGTTGATCAAGTAGTTGGTCGAGTAGTTGGTCGAGTGATTGGTCGAGTAGTTGGTTGTGTAGTTGGTCGAGTGATTGCTCGAGTAGTTGGTCGAGTAGTTGGTCGAGTAGTTGGTCGAGTAGTTGGTCGAGTAGTTGGTCGAGTAGTTGGTCGAGCGATTGGTGGAGTAGTTGGTCGAGTAGTTGGTCGAGTAGTTGGTCGAGTAGTTGGTCGAGTAGTTGGTCGAGCGATTGGTCGAGTAGTTGGTTGAGTAGTTGGTCGAGTGATTAGTCGAGTAGTCGGTCGAGTAGTTGGTCGAGTAGTTGGTCGAGTAGTTGGTCGAGTAGCTGGTCGAGTAGTTGGTCGAGTAGTTGGTCGACAAGTCGGTCGAGTGGTCGGTCGAGTAGTTGGTCGAGTAGTTGGTCAAGTAGTTGGTCGAGTAGATGGTCGAGTAGTTGGTCGAGTAGTTGGTCGAGTGATTGGTCTAGTAGTTGGTCGAGTAGTTGGTCGAGTAGTTGGTCGAGTAGTTGGTAGAGTGATTAGTCGACTTGTTGGTCGACTGGTTGGTCGACTGGTTGTTCGAGTAGTTGCTCGAGTAGTTGGTCGAGTGGTTGGTCGAGTAGTTGGTCGAGTGATTGGTCTAGTAGTTGCTCGAGTAGTTGGTCGAGTAGTTGGTCGAGTAGTTGGTCGAGTAGTTGGTCAAGTAGTTGGTCGAGTAGTTCGTCGAGTAGTTGGTCGAGTGACTGCTCGAGTAGTTGGTCGAGTAGTTGGTCGAGTAGTTGATCAAGTAGTTGGTCGAGTAGTTGGTCGAGTGATTGGTCGAGTAGTTGGTTGTGTAGTTGGTCGAGTGATTGCTCGAGTAGTTGGCCGAGTAGTTGGTCTAGTAGTTGGTCGAGTAGTTGTTTGAGTAGTTGGTCGAGTAGTTGGTCGAGTAGTTGGTCGAGTAGTTGGTCGAGTAGTTGGTCGAGTAGTTGGTCGAGTAGTTGGTCGAGTAGTTGGTCGAGTAGTTGGTCGAGTAGTTGGTCGAGCGATTGGTGGAGTAGTTGGTCGAGTAGTTGGTCGAGTAGTTGGTCGAGTAGTTGGTCG
The DNA here is from genome assembly GCA_029849275.1 of Papilio elwesi. NCBI lineage: Eukaryota > Metazoa > Arthropoda > Insecta > Lepidoptera > Papilionidae > Papilio > Papilio elwesi. Next base: position 15,054 of record JANLBV010000113.1, read on the forward strand.
AGCGATTGGTCGAGTAGTTGGTTGAGTAGTTGGTCGAGTGATTAGTCGAGTAGTCGGTCGAGTAGTTGGTCGAGTAGTTGGTCGAGTAGTTGGTCGAGTAGCTGGTCGAGTAGTTGGTCGAGTAGTTGGTCGACAAGTCGGTCGAGTGGTCGGTCGAGTAGTTGGTCGAGTAGTTGGTCGAGTAGTTGGTCGAATAGTTGGTCGAGCGATTGGTCGAGTAGTTGGTCGAGTGATTGGTAGAGTAGTTGGTTGAGTAGTTGGTCGAGTGATTGCTCGAGTAGTTGGTCGAGTAGTTGGTCGAGTAGTTGGTCGAGTAATTGGTCAAGTAGTTGGTCGAGTAGATGGTCGAGTAGTTGGTCGAGTAGTTGGTCGAGTGATTGGTCTAGTAGTTGGTCGAGTAGTTGGTCGAGTAGTTGGTCGAGTGATTAGTCGACTTGTTGGTCGACTGGTTGGTCGACTGGTTGGTCGAGTAGTTGGTCGAGTAGTTGGTCGAGTAGTTGGTCGAGTAGTTGGTCGAGCGATTGGTGGAGTAGTTGGTCGAGTAGTTGGTCGAGTAGTTGGTCGAGTAGTTGGTCGAGCGATTGGTCAAGTAGTTGGTCGAGTAGATGGTCGAGTAGTTGGTCGAGTGATTGCTCGAGTAGTTGGCCGAGTAGTTGGTCTAGTAGTTGGTCGAGTAGTTGTTTGAGTAGTTGGTCGAGTAGTTGGTCGAGTAGTTGGTCGAGTAGTTGGTCGAGTAGTTGGTCGAGTAGTTGGTCGAGTAGTTGGTCGAGTAGTTGGTCGAGTAGTTGGTCGAGTAGTTGGTCGAGCGATTGGTGGAGTAGTTGGTCGAGTAGTTGGTCGAGTAGTTGGTCGAGTAGTTGGTCGAGCGATTGGTCGAGTAGTTGGTTGAGTAGTTGGTCGAGTGATTAGTCGAGTAGTCGGTCGAGTAGTTGGTCGAGTAGTTGGTCGAGTAGTTGGTCGAGTAGCTGGTCGAGTAGTTGGTCGAGTAGTTGGTCGACAAGTCGGTCGAGTGGTCGGTCGAGTAGTTGGTCGAGTAGTTGGTCGAGTAGTTGGTCGAATAGTTGGTCGAGCGATTGGTCGAGTAGTTGGTCGAGTGATTGGTAGAGTAGTTGGTTGAGTAGTTGGTCGAGTGATTGCTCGAGTAGTTGGTCGAGTAGTTGGTCGAGTAGTTGGTCGAGTAATTGGTCAAGTAGTTGGTCGAGTAGATGGTCGAGTAGTTGGTCGAGTAGTTGGTCGAGTGATTGGTCTAGTAGTTGGTCGAGTAGTTGGTCGAGTAGTTGGTCGAGTGATTAGTCGACTTGTTGGTTGACTGGTTGGTCGACTGGTTGGTCGAGTAGTTGGTCGAGTAGTTGGTCGAGTAGTTGGTCGAGTAGTTGGTCGAGCGATTGGTGGAGTAGTTGGTCGAGTAGTTGGTCGAGTAGTTGGTCGAGTAGTTGGTCGAGCGATTGGTCGAGTAGTTGGTTGAGTAGTTGGTCGAGTGATTAGTCGAGTAGTCGGTCGAGTAGTTGGTCGAGTAGTTGGTCGAGTAGTTGGTCGAGTAGCTGGTCGAGTAGTTGGTCGAGTAGTTGGTCGACAAGTCGGTCGAGTGGTCGGTCGAGTAGTTGGTCGAGTAGTTGGTCGAGTAGTTGGTCGAATAGTTGGTCGAGCGATTGGTCGAGTAGTTGGTCGAGTGATTGGTAGAGTAGTTGGTTGAGTAGTTGGTCGAGTGATTGCTCGAGTAGTTGGTCGAGTAGTTGGTCGAGTAGTTGGTCGAGTAATTGGTCAAGTAGTTGGTCGAGTAGATGGTCGAGTAGTTGGTCGAGTAGTTGGTCAAGTAGTTGGTCGAGTAGATGGTCGAGTAGTTGGTCGAGTAGTTGGTCGAGTGATTGGTCTAGTAGTTGGTCGAGTAGTTGGTCGAGTAGTTGGTCGAGTAGTTGGTAGAGTGATTAGTCGACTTGTTGGTCGACTGGTTGGTCGACTGGTTGTTCGAGTAGTTGGTCGAGTAGTTGGTCGAGTGGTTGGTCGAGTAGTTGGTCGAGTGATTGGTCTAGTAGTTGCTCGAGTAGTTGGTCGAGTAGTTGGTCGAGTAGTTGGTCGAGTAGTTGGTCAAGTAGTTGGTCGAGTAGTTCGTCGAGTAGTTGGTCGAGTGACTGCTCGAGTAGTTGGTCGAGTAGTTGGTCGAGTAGTTGATCAAGTAGTTGGTCGAGTAGTTGGTCGAGTGATTGGTCGAGTAGTTGGTTGTGTAGTTGGTCGAGTGATTGCTCGAGTAGTTGGTCGAGTAGTTGGTCGAGTAGTTGGTCGAGTAGTTGGTCGAGTAGTTGGTCGAGTAGTTGGTCGAGCGATTGGTGGAGTAGTTGGTCGAGTAGTTGGTCGAGTAGTTGGTCGAGTAGTTGGTCGAGTAGTTGGTCGAGCGATTGGTCGAGTAGTTGGTTGAGTAGTTGGTCGAGTGATTAGTCGAGTAGTCGGTCGAGTAGTTGGTCGAGTAGTTGGTCGAGTAGTTGGTCGAGTAGCTGGTCGAGTAGTTGGTCGAGTAGTTGGTCGACAAGTCGGTCGAGTGGTCGGTCGAGTAGTTGGTCGAGTAGTTGGTCGAGTAGTTGGTCGAATAGTTGGTCGAGCGATTGGTCGAGTAGTTGGTCGAGTGATTGGTAGAGTAGTTGGTTGAGTAGTTGGTCGAGTGATTGCTCGAGTAGTTGGTCGAGTAGTTGGTCGAGTAGTTGGTCGAGTAATTGGTCAAGTAGTTGGTCGAGTAGATGGTCGAGTAGTTGGTCGAGTAGTTGGTCGAGTGATTGGTCTAGTAGTTGGTCGAGTAGTTGGTCGAGTAGTTGGTCGAGTGATTAGTCGACTTGTTGGTCGACTGGTTGGTCGACTGGTTGGTCGAGTAGTTGGTCGAGTGGTCGGTCGAGTGGTCGGTCGAGTAGTTGGTCGAGTAGGTAGTCGAGTAGTTAATCGACTGCTTGGACGACTAGTAAGACGATTTGTTGGTCGACTGGATGGTCGAGTGGTTGGTTGAGTAGTTGGTCGAGTGATTGGTCGAGTAGTTGGTTGAGTAGTTGGTCGAGTGATTGCTCGAACAGTTGGTCGAGTAGTTGGTCGAGTAGTTGGTCGAGTAATTGGTCAAGTTGTTGGTCGAGTAGTTGGTCGAGTAGTTGGTCGAGTAGTTGGTCGAGTGATTGGTCGAGTAGTTGGTCGAGTAGTTGGTCGAGTAGTTGGTCGAGTAGTTGGTCGAGTGATTGGTCGAGTGATTGGTCGAGTGATTGGTCGACTAGTCGGTCGAGTGGTCGGTCGAGTAGTTGGTCGAGTAGTTTGTCGAGTAGTTGGTCGAGTAGTTGGTCGAGCGATTGGTCAAGTAGTTGGTCGAGTGATTGGTAGAGTAGTTGGTTGAGTAGTTGGTCGAGTGATTGCTCTAGTAGTTGGTCGAGTGGTTGGTTGAGTAGTTGGTCGAGTGATTGGTCGAGTAGTTGGTTGAGTAGTTGGTCGAGTGATTGCTCGAAAAGTTGGTCGAGTAGTTAGTCGATTAGTTGGTCGAGTAATTGGTCGAGTAGTTGGTCGAGTAGTTGGTCGAGCGATTGGTCGAGTAGTTGGTCGAGTGATTGGTAGAGTAGTTGGTTGAGTAGTTGGTCGAGTGATTGCTCGAGTAGTTGGTCGAGCAGTTGGTCGAGTAGTTGGTCGAGTAGTTGGTCAAGTAGTTGGTCGAGTAGATGGTCGAGTAGTTGGTCGAGTAGTTGGTCGAGTGATTGGTCTAGTAGTTGGTCGAGTAGTTGGTCGAGTGATTAGTCGACTTGTTGGTCGACTGGTTGGTCGACTGGTTGGTCGAGTAGTTGGTCGAGTAGTTGGTCGAGTGGTCGGTCGAGTGGTTGGTCGAGTAGTTGGTCGAGTACTTGGTCGAGTGAATGCTCGAGTAGTTGGTCGAGTAGTTGGTCGAGTACTTGGTCGAGTAGTTGGTCAAGTAGTTGGTCGAGTAGTTCGTCGAGTAGTTGGTCGAGTGACTGCTCGAGTAGTTGGTCGAGTAGTTGGTCGAGTAGTTGATCAAGTAGTTGGTCGAGTAGTTGGTCGAGTGATTGGTCGAGTAGTTGGTTGTGTAGTTGGTCGAGTGATTGCTCGAGTAGTTGGCCGAGTAGTTGGTCTAGTAGTTGGTCGAGTAGTTGTTTGAGTAGTTGGTCGAGTAGTTGGTCGAGTAGTTGGTCGAGTGATTGGTGGAGTAGTCGGTCGAGTGGTCGGTCGAGTAGTTGGTCGAGTAGTTGGTCGAGTAGTTGGTCGAGTAGTTGGTCGAGTAATTGGTCGAGTAGTTGGTCGAGTAGTTGGTCGAGTAGTTGGTCTAGTAGTTTGTCGAGTAGTTGGTCGAGCGATTGGTCGAGTAGTTGGTCGAGTAGTTGGTCGAGTAGATGGTCGAGTAGTTGGTCGAGTAGTTGGTCGAGTAGTTGGTCGAGTTATTGGTCGAGTAGTTAGTCGAGTAGTTAGTCGAGTAGTTGTTCGAGTTATTGGTCGAGTGGTCGGTCGAGTGGTCGGTCGAGTAGTTGGTCGAGTAGGTAGTCGAGTAGTTAATCGACTGGTTGGACGACTAGTAAGACGACTTGTTGGTCGACTGGTTGGTCGAGTGGTTGGTTGAGTAGTTGGTCGAGTGATTGGTCGAGTGGTCGGTAGAGTGGTTGGTCGAGTAGTTGGTCGAGTGATTGGTAGAGTAGTTGGTTGAGTAGTTGGTCGAGTGATTGCTCGAGTAGTTGGTCGAGCAGTTGGTCGAGTAGTTGGTCGAGTAGTTGGTCAAGTAGTTGGTCGAGTAGATGGTCGAGTAGTTGGTCGAGTAGTTGGTCGAGTGATTGGTCTAGTAGTTGGTCGAGTAGTTGGTCGAGTAGTTGGTCGAGTAGTTGGTCGAGTGATTAGTCGACTTGTTGGTCGACTGGTTGGTCGACTAGTTGGTCGAGTAGTTGGTCGAGTAGTTGGTCGGGTGGTCGGTCGAGTGGTTGGTCGAGTAGTTGTTCAAGTAGTTGGTCGAGTGACTGCTCGAGTAGTTGGTCGAGTAGTTGGTCGAGTACTTGGTCGAGTAGTTGGTCAAGTAGTTGGTCGAGTAGTTCGTCGAGTAGTTGGTCGAGTGACTGCTCGAGTAGTTGGTCGAGTAGTTGGTCGAGTAGTTGATCAAGTAGTTGGTCGAGTAGTTGGTCGAGTGATTGGTCGAGTAGTTGGTTGTGTAGTTGGTCGAGTGATTGCTCGAGTAGTTGGCCGAGTAGTTGGTCTAGTAGTTGGTCGAGTAGTTGTTTGAGTAGTTGGTCGAGTAGTTGGTCGAGTAGTTGGTCGAGTGATTGGTGGAGTAGTCGGTCGAGTGGTCGGTCGAGTAGTTGGTCGAGGAGTTGGTCGAGTAGTTGGTCGAGTAGTTGGTCGAGTAGTTGGTCGAGTAGTTGGTCGAGTAGTTGGTTGAGTAGTTGGTCGAGTAGTTGGTCGAGTAGTTGGTCGAGTAGTTGGTCGAGTGATTGATCGAGTAGTTGGTTGAGTAATTAGTCGAGTAGTTGGTCGAGTAGTTGGTCGAGTGATTGGTCGAGTAGTAGGTCGAGTAGTTGGTCGAGTAGTTGGTCGAGTAGATGGTCGAGTTATTGGTCGAGTAGTTGGTCGAGCAGTTAGTCGAGTAGTTGTTCGAGTTATTGGTCGAGTGGTCGGTCGAGTGGTCGGTCGAGTAGTTGGTCGAGTAGGTAGTCGAGTAGTTAATCGACTGGTTGGACGACTAGTAAGACGACTTGTTGGTCGACTGGTTGGTCGAGTGGTTGGTTGAGTAGTTGGTCGAGTGATTGGTCGAGTGGTCGGTAGAGTGGTTGGTCGAGTAGTTGGTCGAGTAGTTGGTCGAGTGATTGGTCGACTAGTTGGTCGAGTAGTTGGTCGAGTAGTTGGTCGAGTGGTAGGTCAAGTAGGTGGTCGAGTAGTTGGTCGAGAGAGTGGCCAAGTGGTAGGTCGAGTGGTCGGTCGAGTGGTTGGTCGAGTAGTTGGTCGAGTAGTTGGTCGAGTGACTGCTCGAGTAGTTGGTCGAGTGACTGCTCGAGTAGTTGGTCGAGTAGTTGGTCGTGTAGTTGGTCAAGTAGTTGGTCGAGTAGTTGGTCGAGTGATTGGTCGAGAAGTTGGTCGAGTAGTTGGTCGAGTAGTTGTTCGAGTGGTCGGTCGAGTAGTTGGTCGAGTAGTTGGTCGAGTAGTTGGTCGAGTAGTTGGTCGAGTAGTTGGTCGAGTAGTTGGCGAGTAGTTGGTCGAGTGATTGGTCGAGTGATTGGTCGAGTAGTCGGTCGAGTGGTCGGTCGAGTAGTTGGTCGAGTAGTTGGTCGAGTAGTTGGTCGAGTAGTTGGTCGAGTTGTTGGTCGAGTAGTTGGTCGAGTGATTGTTCGAGTAGTTGGTTGAGTAGTTGGTAAAGTAGTTGGTCGAGCGATTGGTCGAGTAGTTGGTAGAGTGATTGGTCGAGTAGTTGGTTGAGTAGTTGGTCGAGTGATTGCTCGAAAAGTTGGTCGAGTAGTTGGTCGAGTAGTTGGTCGAGTAGTTGGTCGAGTGATTGGTCGAGTAGTTGGTCGAGTAGTTGGTCGAGTAGTTGGTCGAGTAGTTGGTCGAGTGATTGGTCGAGTGATGGGTCGAGTGATTGGTCGAGTGGTCGGTCGAGTGGTCGGTCGAGTAGTTGGTCGAGTAGTTGGTTGAGTAGTTGGTCGAGTAGTTGGTCGAGCGATTGGTCGAGTAGTTGGTCGAGTGATTGGTTGAGTAGTTGGTTGAGTAGTTGGTCGAGTGATTGCTCGAGTAGTTGGTCGAGCAGTTGGTCGAGTAGTTGGTCGAGTAGTTGGTCAAGTAGTTGGTCGAGTAGATGGTCGAGTAGTTGGTCGAGTAGTTGGTCGAGTGATTGGTCTAGTAGTTGGTCGAGTAGTTGGTCGAGTAGTTGGTCGAGTAGTTGGTAGAGTGATTAGTCGACTTGTTGGTCGACTGGTTGGTCGACTGGTTGTTCGAGTGGTTGGTCGAGTAGTTGGTCGAGTGATTGGTCTAGTAGTTGCTCGAGTAGTTGGTCGAGTAGTTGGTCGAGTAGTTGGTCGTGTAGTTGGTCAAGTAGTTGGTCGAGTGGTTCGTCGAGTAGTTGGTCGAGTGACTGCTCGAGTAGTTGGTCGAGTAGTTGGTCGAGTAGTTGATCAAGTAGTTGGTCGAGTAGTTGGTCGAGTGATTGGTCGAGTAGTTGGTTGTGTAGTTGGTCGAGTGATTGCTCGAGTAGTTGGCCGAGTAGTTGGTCTAGTAGTTGGTCGAGTAGTTGTTTGAGTAGTTGGTCGAGTAGTTGGTCGAGTAGTTGGTCGAGTAGTTGGTCGAGTAGTTGGTCGAGTAGTTGGTCGAGTAGTTGGTCGAGTAGTTGGTCGAGTAGTTGGTCGAGTAGTTGGTCGAGTAGTTGGTCGAGCGATTGGTCGAGTAGATGGTCGAGTAGTTGGTCGAGTAGTTGGTCGAGTAGTTGGTCGAGCGATTGGTCGAGTAGTTGGTCGACTAGTTGGTCGAGTAGTTGGTTGAGTAGTTGGTCGAGTGATTAGTCGAGTAGTCGGTCGAGTAGTTGGTCGAGTAGTTGGTCGAGTAGTTGGTCGAGTAGTTGGTCGAGTAGTTGGTCGAGTAGTTGGTCGACAAGTCGGTCGAGTGGTCGGTCGAGTAGTTGGTCGAGTAGTTGGTCGAGTAGTTGGTCGAATAGTTGGTCGAGCGATTGGTCGAGTAGTTGGTCGAGTGATTGGTAGAGTAGTTGGTTGAGTAGTTGGTCGAGTGATTGCTCGAGTAGTTGGTCGAGTAGTTGGTGGAGTAGTTGGTCGAGTAATTGGTCAAGTAGTTGGTCGAGTAGATGGTCGAGTAGTTGGTCGAGTGGTTGGTCGAGTGATTGGTCTAGTAGTTGGTCGAGTAGTTGGTCGAGTAGTTGGTCGAGTGATTAGTCGACTTGTTGGTCGACTGGTTGGTCGACTGGTTGGTCGAGTAGTTGGTCGAGTGGTCGGTCGAGTG
>JANLBV010000114.1:2500-23000 GCA_029849275.1 Papilio elwesi
ACCTAACCTAACCTAACCTAACCTAACCTAACCTAACCTAACCTAACCTAACCTAACCTAACCTAACCTAACCTAACCTAACCTAACCTAACCTAACCCAGTCGCGTGCCAGACGCCGGCGCGAACGGATCGTTCCAAAGTTGCTCCGCGCTTAAAAATTCAAAGACAAAGGAAAAAGTTCACGTAACTAGACGAAAGTGGTGTCAAAAGACGCGTCTCACTGAGCTCGAAGTGGATCTAGTGCTAAAAAGTGCATCGGAGAAAGCTGGAGAAAGTTATGAGCAAAAAACAGGAAATGTAACAAATTTTGAACTTTCTTCAGCGAACGCTGCCAAAAGTAGATCGGCGTGCTATACTTTTTTGAGTGTCATTAGAAGCGCGTCAGGAAGATCTACAATCTGACACCAAGAACGGATTTTTCTGACAAAAATTGGAGAAGATACAACTGGGAAAAGGGAAACCACGTGGCCACGTGGTCAGGGTTCCCGACCAGCTACGAACGATCTGAAGGTGCCAAAAGGAAGCCGGAGTCCTACCGAGCTGCCCGACATATCGGGCATAAAAATTGGACATCGGTCGGAGAAGATACAACTCCTCGAAAATAAAAGTGGAAAAGCCGGACAAAAAATCGCCCATAATAAAAAAAGGAGATCGGTGAGGGGGTCCTTTTAAATTACCGGTGAAGAGGCCTTGGCGGCCCCCACACCCTGGGCAAAAAATTAGATTTTTTGGACCAGAACTCGCGGAGATCCGACATGTAAACAACTACCACGTGGCCACGTGTTTTGACAAATAGAAGTGTAGGACAAAGGAAAAGGAACACAAGTGAAAGAACAAGCAAAAACAAGTGCAGTGACATAAACAGTGTTTTCCTAGGACAAAGGGCTAAAAAGTTAGACCTCAAAGAAAAATGCCCTTTGGGCTAACAAACGCACCTTTTCCCAAAAACTTATAAATTGGCCGTGACTCAATTAGCTTTAAGATACAAAGACTGACGGGGTCCCTATTGACCCAACTAACATTAATTTAGCCTAAGTATATTGTATTGTTGACATACACCGATGCTTATTAGCAAGTGTAATAGATTTAAGTTAGTAGTTTAGCGGTTTTTAAACTAGTTAGTAAGTTTTAGACTGATTTGGTCCTATTGACCAATTTTATTGTATTATATAGTTTTTAGACAAGGCCTATTGCCACACATTAGAAGTAAGTTTTAACAAGGTTTATTGACCTAAGACCTAGACATAAGTATAATATAAGTAGAATTAGGAATATTGACGCACCCCCCTGCAAGAAAATGTTTGGCTTCCGAACACCAGACAAGAAGACCGAAACCACCACCACAACTGCCACAGAAGCTGCCACAATGGAGAAGGCAAGCACCTCCCGAGCCAGTAAGACTCCTGAAAACTCCTCAAAGGTCAGAAGGAGCATCGGCGAGTGGGAAGCTGGCAAAGTGGAAATGAAAGAAAAGATCGCAAAACCTCACACGAAGTCACAAGACGTGGTGGCACCAAGTAAGAGAGTGGTGCCTCCTAAAGAAGTAAAGGAGACCTCCCAAAGCTCCTCTACAGCAGCGGCCGACCGCCCACCAAAACAGGTGGACCGCTTAACAGAGGCGAGAGCATATGTGACGAAGGCGAAAATTAATCTCAACCTCTCAAAAAATATTAAGACGGAGATTAAGCAAGAGGTACTGCAGGCGATCGATAGACTGTACGGTCTACTGAAGGAGTCGGAGAAAGCAAGCAGCCAACCAAGACACCAGAAGGAGCCGGAAGAAGAGCAAAAAGGGCCGACTAACAACACCAATATAGACGGCCCCGCCATCATAAGCCAAATGGAGAAACATGCTAAGCTCATAGAGCTTAGCAATAATAAGATAAAGGAGCTACACACAGCAATGGAGAAAGTCCAAGGTCTCATGGAGAAACAGAGCTACGCAAGCGTGGTAGCGGGCGAGACGAAAAGGTCGCCACAGGGGGTGAAAGCCACACACTCTGTGGCGATCTCGTCAAGTGATGAGCGAGACACCGGCGAACAGGTTCTAGAAAGAGTGAGGAAAGTAATGAAGGCCAGAGAAGAGGGACTCAGAGTTGACAGTGTGCGCAAAGCAAGAGATAGGAAGGTGATATTAGGGTGCAACACAGAACAGGAATTGAAACGCGTGAAGGACAAGCTGCGGAGTGCGGGCGGCGGTCTGAAAGTAGAAGATATAAAGAACAAGGATCCGCTTGTAGTATTGAAGAACATCCTGAACTACAACTCGGACGAGGAAATACTACAAGCGGTCCGCAGACAGAATACGGACCTCCTAAAAGACATCAAGGAGGAGGATGTCAGGATGGAGGTCCGATACAGGAAAAGGGCGAGGAACGAACTGCTAGCCCACGTGGTCCTAAGGGTCTCGCCGAAAGTTTGGGGACGGCTTACGGAAGCCGGCGCGGTACATGTGGACCTTCAGCGGGTGCAAGTGGCCGACCAGTCCCCCCTAGTCCAGTGCTCTAAGTGCCTGGGGTATGGGCACACGAAACGGCTGTGTACGGAGGAACACGAAGTGTGCAGCCATTGCGGGGGCCCACACCTCAGGCGCGATTGCACCAAGTGGCCAGCCGGAGAAACACCCGCCTGCCGGAACTGCCTTAAGGCGAAATCCGACAGGCGGGACCACAACGCATTCAGCGTAGACTGCCCGGTAAGAATGAGATGGGAGGCACTTGCCCGGTCAACAGTAGCGTATTGCTAAGGGCACCCCGGGCGCCTCCCAAGCTCCAAATACCGGCAGCCGCCTGTATCACGCCGTGCAGGCAAATCTGCAGAGGTCCAGTCTCTCCACGGCGGAGCTAATCACAGAGGCGACGAAAAGGAACTTTTCGTTTGCCCTGGTCCAGGAGCCCTACGTGGGCAGTCGGGGTGAGATGGGACGGTATCGGGGGACGCGAACGATACAATGTGCCGCCAGGGCTGCCGGTGAGGTGGTCAAGGCGGCCATTGTATTTTTCGACGACACCATGCCTGTCTCCCACTGCCCGGATCTCACAACATGTAATATCGCAGTTGCGAAGGTGAGAGCCGGGACGAGGGAGATAGGCCTGGTGTCAGTCTACCTCGAGCCGAATGGGCCCATCGAACCCCACCTGGACACGATTGGCACTGTCGTGGAGAGATTGGGAACCGCAGGCGTGATACTAGGCGGAGACCTGAATGCGTGGAACGTTTGGTGGGGCAGCCACAAAACGGACGGGAGGGGACAGGAAGTGGCCGAAAAGCTTGACGAGCTGGGTCTGCATGTGCTGAACCGGGGGTCTGAGCCCACTTTTGATACCTTACGCGGGGGAAAGAGGTACGCGAGTTGCGTGGACATCACTGCCTGCACCACCCCTCTGCTCGGGAGGGTGGTGAACTGGCGTCTCGCAGACTATATATCCAGTTCGGACCACAAGGCAATCCTATTCGAAGTTAACCTTCAGAAATCTCTGGGTGTGGACATCGTCAGCTCTACCCGGGAGTACAATACGAGGAAGGCAAATTGGGGCGACTTTCGTTCGAAACTCGCCTCCAAATTGAAAGAAAAGGGGATAACATCAGCCAGAGTGAGTCAAATAGATAGCATAAAAGACCTAGAGAAAGAGGTGGATAATTACGTGGAAACCGTGGTAGAGGCTTGTAGGGAGACCATGCCCAGAATTTCAAAGAGGAGACGAGTAGGATTGCCTTGGTGGTCCGAAAAGCTCTCTCAACTCAAAACTAACGTTTTGAGGAAGAAGAGACGGGTATCCTGCGCGGCGCCGGTTCGACGAGAGTGGGTGGTGCGACAGTATGTCGACGCTAAGCTCGAGTACCTAGCGGAGGTGAAGAGGGCTCAGACCCAAAGCTGGAAGCAGTTCTGTGGACGGCAGACCCGTGAGACCATGTGGGAAGGAATCTATAGGGTGATAGGTCGCACAACAGTAAGGCATGAAGAAATTCCCCTCGTACGGAATGGAGTGGCGCTGAGCGAGGAGGAATCGGCCAGGGAGCTGGCAGAAGCATTCTTCCAGGACGACGATGCCGGGAAGGACGACGTGGCCCACAAAGAAGTGAGAAAATTAGCCGAAAAAGTAAACGAGGGGTCGCATGATGCAACATGCGACCCCCCCTTCACACTGGACGAGCTCACGTGGGCCACGTCGAGCTTCAACCCCAAGAAAGCCCCTGGCCCAGATGGCCTTACTGCAGACATCTGCAAAGCGGCTATCACCCTGGATCCGGGATTGTTCCTCGCCATTTCAAATCGCTGCCTGGCCGTGGCATGTTTTCCCAGGAGATGGAAAGAGGCAGCGGTTGTGGCGCTTAGGAAACCCAATAGAGACGACTACACGCACCCGAAATCATATCGTCCTATAGGACTATTACCAGTAATGGGGAAAATCCTCGAGAAGATGATGGTGAGGCGGGTCCGCTGGCACACTGCACCGATGATCAGCCGGCGCCAATTTGGCTTTATGCCACAACGTAGTACCGAGGACTCCCTCTATGTCATGATCCAGCACGTACGGGCCGAAGTCGAAAGACGGAAGCTCGTCGTGCTGATATCCCTGGACATAGAGGGAGCCTTCGATAACGCTTGGTGGCCGGCTGTGAGGTGCAGGTTAGCCGAGACTCGGTGCCCCGTAAACCTGAGGCGTCTGCTCGATCACTATTTAAGTGACAGAACAGTACGCCTCAGGTATGCGGGGTCCGAGTGGACCCGAAGACCCACCAAAGGGTGCGTGCAGGGCTCTATTGGGGGTCCTACGCTCTGGAACCTGCTGCTGAATCCGCTTCTGGGCGAACTAGAGGAGATGGGGGCTCATTGTCAAGCCTTCGCCGATGACGTGGTTCTGATGTTCTCGGGAGAAAAGGCCTCAGATATACAGGATGATGCAAATGCGGCTCTCGACCATGTTCAGGCGTGGGGAAGAAGAAATAAGCTTAACTTCGCACCTGCAAAGACAAAAGCAGTGTTATTCACGAGGAAGCACAAGTACGACTCCCCACGCCTGAGCATGGGCGGGAGAAGCATTGAATACACAAGCAGCATCAAGATCCTGGGGTTGACAGTTGACGATAAGCTAACATTTAATGAACACATAAAAGAAATCTGCAAAAAAGCAATCAGCCTCTATCGTCAACTGTCAACCGCCGCAAGGATCTCCTGGGGCCTGAATCCCGAGATCATCAGAACCATGTACTTAGCGGTGATAGAACCCATCATCCTCTACGCGGCCAGTGCGTGGGCTCCTGCGGCGCGGAAAAAGACCACTCGCAAGTTGTTAGACCGGGTGCAGCGCGGGTTTGCTTTGAAAATAGTCAGAGCGTACAGGACGGTCTCTCTGAACGCGGCCCTAGCACTCGCTGGGCTGCTGCCCTTGGACCTTAGGGTCCAAGAGGCCGCCCACTTCTTTGAAGTGAAGAGGGGTTACTCCCAGCGAGTGTTGGGGGATCGCGAGTTGGAGAGGCCGACCGAATATGCAGAAACTCAGCATCCCGCCCACCTGGAAGGGATACAGTTCGACTGCCTGACGGACGGCGACGAAGTCGCCCAGCGAGCTGCCGTCGATGTAAGGATCTACACCGACGGCAGCAAAATTGACGGCAGAGTCGGCGCAGCGCTATCGATATGGGATAGCGCCGCGGAGACACACTGCCGGAAATTAAAGCTGGGCGACTTCTGCACCGTATATCAGGCGGAACTGTATGCCCTATATGAGGCCGTTAAATTTGTAGTGAAGAGTCCCTCAGTGAGTTTTGGCATTTACTCCGACTCGAGGTCCGCCCTAGAGACGTTAGAGAGTGTTGACTCCCTCCACCCCCTAGTAGTGGAAATAAGGAGAATTGTAAAGAGTAGTGAGGAGAAGGGCAAGAGCATTAGATGGAACTGGGTTAAGGCACATGTGGGGGTGGAGGGAAATGAGAGGGCGGACGAGTTAGCCAAAAAAGCAGCAGTCGGGGTGAAGGCCAGACCTCACTACGACAAATGCCCTGTTTCATTCGTCAAGCGACAACTTAGATTGGAGTCGCTTGACGAATGGAACAGGAGGTATAAAGATGGACAAACGGCCTCGACAACGAGGGTCTTCTTCCCAGATGCTGTCGGAGCCTACCCAGTACTCCGCAGGATGGAATTAGATCCCGTGCTGGTCCAAGTCCTTACAGGTCACGGGGGGTTCTCGGAGTACTTGCACAGATTTAGGTGTAAGGAGAACCCCTCGTGCATCTGCGACCCGGCACGGGAAGAGACTGTGTTGCACGCCATATTAGAATGTCCGGTCTTCGAGAAAAATAGAACAGATTTTGAGATAAAAGAAAAAGAGAAAATTAAATTAGATAATATAAATATACTAATAAGTGATAAGAAGACCGGTCCCACCTTCATAAAATACTGTAAAGACATAACAGAAAAAATAATAGAAAGAAATAAAGTGTAAAGAAAAATACTCTAGTCAAAATAAATAGTAATAAGTAGAAATAATAAATATATAGAATCTAGTCCTTTTAAAAATTGTAATAGTGTAAGAATTGTAAATATAAATTGTTTTTAAATAAATAAAGTAAAAAAAGGTCTCTGGCCCAACCATGCCAGGGGGAGAACGAGAGGGCGGCATAGCGCCGCCCAAAAAAAAAAAAAAAAAAAAAAAAAAAAAAAAAAAAAAAAACCTAACCTAACCTAACCTAACCTAACCTAACCTAACCTAACCTAACCTAACCTAACCTAACCTAACCTAACCTAACCTAACCTAACCTAACCTAACCTAACCTAACCTAACCTAACCTAACCTAACCTAACCTAACCTAACCTAACCTAACCTAACCTAACCTAACCTAACCTAACCTAACCTAACCTAACCTAACCTAACCTAACCTAACCTAACCTAACCTAACCTAACCTAACCTAACCTAACCTAACCTAACCTAACCTAACCTAACCTAACCTAACCTTTTTTTTTTTTTTTTTTTTTTTTTTTTTTTTTTTTCGCTGGGAAATGCATTTCCGCATCCCTCCCGTGATTCCAGGAGGGTATGTGGGACTCGCCGGCCAAGAAGAAGCGGCCGGAATACCCACTAAAACCCAGCGATGTTCCTTCTTGCGCCTATTGGCCGGGCCACGGGAACACTTGCGCAATCTTCCGCGACCCAGCCGGCGTTGTCTGCAGAGGCAGACTCTCCTCGGTGGGGACTCGAAGTCCCCATACTGCTTCTAAGGCGCACCAGGAACATCGTGGTGCGCCTTCCGGCTCAAAGGACGGGCGATGCACTCCCCCTCAATCCACCGCCCGGAGCTTTTCTCTACGGAGGCAGGCGGCGGTCATGTGCACGCCGCCGGCCACCCGCTCTGCGGCGGCGGACAGGGTCAGCGAGTGCATCTTCCTCCCGCTGCCGTTCTGCCGCCTCCTTTTGCGCCATCACCTCCTCGCAAAAGGAGGCGACGGCGTTCCACGACCTCTCGCTGCTCACCATGGCATGTATCACGACGGGCAGCGAGAGGTCGGGCCCCACTTCTGCCGCGAGTGCGGCCCGCTGGGTCGACCACTGTACGCACGACTCCAGCGTATGCTGCGCTGAGTCCTCAGCGTGGCCGCACTCGTGGCACATCTCCGTGGGCTCTCGTCTCGCCACCCTGCACAGATACCTCCCGAAGCAGCCGTGTCCCGAGAGGATCTGCACAAGGTGGAAAGAGAGAGCCCCGTGGTTCCGGCCCGTCCAGAGCTCGAGGGCGGGCCGGATCGCCTGTATCGTGCGGTGGCCGGCAGACGGCGAAAGAAGCCGCTCCCGCCAATGAGCGACGAGGTCGGCCTCCGCCGCCCGCCGCCACGCACGCTCCTCCACCGGCGCAGGATGTTCCTCCCGAAGTCGAGCGTCCACCCTGCGCCAGTACACACTGGAGAGCACTTCGGCATCCAGATCCCAGGGCGGCGTCCCCGCCAACACACAGGCCGCTTCGCACGAGATGGTACGATATCCCCGTACCACTCTGACCGCCATGACCCTCTGCGGCCTTCGCAGCAGGGACCGGGTGTGGGCGGTCAGAGTGTCCGACCATATGGGCGCTCCGTAGAGCGCCATGGATCGCACCACGCCCGTGTATAGGCGGCGACACCGCGAGCTCGGTCCGCCCAGATTTGGTAGGAGGCGACTGAGGGCTCCAGCCGCTCCCACGAGCTTTGGGACAAGACGCCGGAAGTGCTCTTCGAACTTCCATCGGCTGTCGAGGACGAGTCCTAAGTACTTCATTGTACCCCCGACGCCGATGGAAGCTCCGCCCACCACCAATTCGGACCGGGCAGGAGGTGCTCTCCGAGGCCCGTGAAAACACAGAGCCTCGGACTTGTGCAAGGCTACCTCCAAACCCAGTCCCCGAATTCTGGCCACCATTTGGGCCACACCAACTGTGGCTCTACACCGGGCCTCCCTCTCCGTGCTGCCCTGAGCCGTCACGAGGGTGTCGTCGGCGTAACATACGACCTTGACACCCCGTAGGACGGCTCCGCGCAGCACCCAGTCGTACCCGATGTTCCACAGGAGGGGCCCGAGAACCGAACCCTGTGGAACACCGCACGACACTGCCCTTTCGAGCCAGCCCTCGCTGGTCGGGCACCCGACCGACCGCTCCGACAGGTAGGCCGCCACGATCGTCCTAAGATATTTAGGTACGCCGTGGTACCTCAGCGCCTCCCTGATGCAGCTCCAGGGCAGGGTATTGAAGGCGTTGGAGATGTCTAGAGACACCGCCACCAGCACCCCACCCTGGGTCACCGCGCTGTCCGCAAGGGACCTCACCCGCGCTATAGCGTCGATGGTGGATCTGCCCCTGCGGAAGCCAAACTGGTTGGCGCTGAGATCCGGCCCCACCGTCTCTAAGTGGTGAACGAGGCGAGCTGCTACGACGCGCTCAAAGAGCTTGCTCATCTCGTTCAGCAGAACGATCGGTCGGTATGCCGACGGCTCGTCGACCGGGCGTCCGTCCTTTCGCAGCAGGACCAACCTCCCCTTCTTCCATTCCTCCGGAAATCGGCCCTGCTCCAAACACGCCCGAAAGAGGGTAAGCACCCACGTTTCGAGCGGCCCCAGTGCCAGGGCCCAGGCACGGCCCGGGACTCCGTCGGGGCCTGGGGCGGTGTTCTTTGCGCGCATGCGCAACACCGCCGCCCTCAACTCGTCCTCCGTGACCGGCGGGACGCCTGGACCTTCTCCCTCTACGGTAGGAGGCGCCATACGAGGCGCCTCGTGCTCGGCTCGTTGCGGGAACAGCCCCGCGACAACCGACTCCAGGACGAGAGGCTGGAGACTCTGGGTGATGGGAGGACCCCTCGACCGCAGTTTCCTCCTCACCGCTTTATAGGGCCTCCCAAAGGGATCCCTATTGAGAGTCTCCAGCATCTCGTCTTCCGCGCGGTCTTTGGCCACACCAATTGCCGTCCGCAGAGCCTTCACCGCACCCCTGTAGAGGGAGTAGAGCCGTTCTGCTTCCCCAGGGTTCTGCCGTCGCCGTCTGCGGCAGCGGGTGTACCGGCGTCTCGCTGCCACACAGGAACTGCGTAGCGTGATCAGCTCCTCGCACCACCAGTACACCGGCCGCTTGGAGGGGACAGCACGCACTCGAGGCATAGCCCCATCGCAGATACGCAACATGGCACTGCCGAGGCGCGCCGCCCCCTCCCCGACGTCGCTTATGCCGCTTTGTGGCGCGGAGAACCACGCCTCAACAAGGGCAACTTCCACCAAAAATTCCCGGTCCATTCGTGACAGCGACCATCGAGGACCATCACCTCGCAGGGGCCGGCGTGGACCTCTCGGGTTTGCCAGAGACGCGGAGATGCCGAACCTCACGTATCGGTGGTCCGACAGCGTCTCCGCGTTCTCCAGCACCTCCCAGCCCCAAACACGGCGTGCCAGGGCGGCATCGGCGAATGTAACATCGACAATGGAGCCGCCCTGACGCCGCACGCACGTGTTGACCGACCCCTGGTTCAGGACCGTGAGTCCGGTCGCTGTCACCCACTCGTCCAGCTCTTGTCCGCGAGCATCCGTCGCCGGGCATCCCCACGCCGTCGACTTGGCGTTGAGGTCGCCCGCGACCAGCACGCGGACGGAGCGACTTCTGCCTATCAGGACGCCGACTTCGGCGAGGAAATCTTCGAAGTCGGCGAGGCTTCGATTTGGCGAGAAGTACACTCCGACCACTCTGATGTCGCCGACAAGAGCGGAGACGTATCCCCGGCCTCGAACTACGTCGACGAAGGCCGGAGAACCCACAATGGACCGGGACGTTACGGCTACCACGCCGTCTGTGTCCCCCACCCAGTCATCCCCAGACGGGACGCGGTAGGGCTCGGCCACCACGGCAACGTGTATCGACCACTCCGCCATGCTCTGGAACAGAAGGTCCTGAGCTCTGGCGCAGTGGTTGATATTCGCCTGGAGGAGGTTCAGGTCCATATCTATTCCTCGACCATCGGAACCTCCTCAGCCCTCGGCGCTTCCGCCTGCTGGGGTGAGGAAGAGGACGGTCCTACAGCTGCACCGTCCCTCCCTCCCTTCTTCTTCCCCTTGGGTGGGGGAACGCAGGCCTTGCTGCCCACGAGGTGATTGGCCGCCATACCGGCCGCTGCGCATACCACGCAGTGTGCCACGGCGCTGCATCCGCGAGCCTTGTGACCGGGCTGGCCGCAGCGGAAGCACAACCCGCTGCGGTCAACCTCCGTGCACCGGCCGGCCATGTGTCCAGGTCCGAGGCACCTGAAGCACATGAGTGGCCGGGTGTCCAACAGCTTTACCTGGGCGGACACCCAGCCAACGACCAGGCGACCCCCATCTATGATTTTCTTTGCGGCCGCGACAGGGCACTGGATCGCTACAGACCCCAGTCCGTCGCGACCGGCCTTCACCTCGCCAGCCCGGAGTTGCTCGGCGGGGCATCCTCCCGCCGCAGCGATCGCGGCGACCACCTCGGCGCTGGTAGCAGAGTCGTCCAGGCCTGAGACCCGCAGACCTACCGACATTGTCGGTCTCGAGACCCGGACGACCTCGCCGCCCAGGACCTCCCGCAACTTCAGCGCCAGGGAGTCCGCCCTCTCGGCACTGGAGGCGCCGGGGAATTCAAAAAGGCGACCGCCATTGGCCGCCTTCCGAAGTCGAGCCCCCTGAGCACCGAAGTCCGCGGGATTTATGGCCTCCTTTGCTTTGGCGATTACGCTCGCATAGGTTGCGCCCTTCTTTACCGCCTCCGGTTGCAGTGTCAGGACCACTGCCTGTGTCCGGGGTGGGTGGAGATTACGGGCGCGGCTTTTCTCTTTGGGTCTTTTCTTCGGACCCACCGTGGTCCAACCCGACGACGCCGCTGCAGATTCTGCCGGTGATGTCTCTTTTTTCTTCTTATTCTTCTTCTTCTTACTCTTTCGCACCTTAGAGGGCGGAGAAGAAGAAGAAGAGGGGCCTTCTTTCATGGACGCTCGCTGGGACGACGACGCAGAGGGTGCCTGCTGCGTCGGCCTGTGCGTAGGTGCAGGCACTGGGGGCGCTTTTTCCCTTATCCTCTTCTGGGCTCCCGGAGCTGGCGTTCGTGCGGGCACCGAGGCCGCGGCCGCGTATGTGCGGCCGCTCTGTTTTTGGTCAGACGCCAGAGGCGGCCGAGTCCTCTTCTGTGGGAGGAGTCTGTCCTCCAGTGAGGCCAGGCGGGCATTCACCATCCCACCCACCTGGACCATCACCGTCCGGCAGATCTCCTCCAGCGAGGGCGCCACTATATCTGAAGGCCGTGTAATAGGCATGGCCATTGCTGTCTCGGGAGAGGTGGCGGACCCCTGTTTCCGCATCCTCTCCATTCCCTCTTTTAATTCTGCGAGCTCCTTTTGGAGACTGGCCATCTCGGCCTGCAGGCGAGCGTTGTCCGCCTGCAGTTGCCGCGTCTCATTCGTGATTGTGCGGGTCCCCAGGACTTCCACGGCTTCCCTAATCGAAACCGCAGCATCCTTCAGGGCCCGCACGAAGGTGCCCTTCAGGTGGGAGGACTTGCTGGCCACCTTAGTTATTATTTCCAAGTCCTCCTGCACCTGCTCCTGTATCTGGGCTGCGCTTGTCTTGCTGATCGGGCCCCGTTTCGCTTTCAGTGGTAGTGCCGAGCGAGACTTACGAGACTTCTGTAACGACTTCTCGAGTTCCCACTCGGCGCGGGCTTTGTCCTCATCTGATTGGGCCTTTAAAAAGGCCTTTTTGGCAACCGCCATCCCGAATAAATCGCCGGTAGTTGGCGGGTGCCCACGTCCTCTTCGTTTTCCAGTACCCTCGGGAGTGTCCGTGGAACTCCCGCTGAGATCCAGTTCTCTGGGCCGCTTCTGACCACGGCCGTCACTCCAGAAGCGTCCGGGATCATCGAGGTCTAGGGACTCCGTAGAGCCGATGCGACTCGCTGATGCAGCGGACGTCATACTCACCATTGAGTCCGTATCGGACTCTGACAGCCTCCGGCCGGTGGCGGGACGGCCCTACGAGGTTATCCTCCTTGGGGGGCATAATCGGTGCCGGGGTGCGCGTAAGAACGACCCTCAACTCCTTGCCCAGTTTGCACTCCTTCACCACACCTTTCTCCACCCTTTTCTCTCCCTCAACTTCGTTTTTCTTTTGGTTTTGGTTTTTGTTTTCCATAGTTAGTCCCACGAGTATGGGGGAAATAAACGGTCCGTCCGGGCGGAGCCCCCTGCACCCGGATAAGCCTACGCGTAACCCGCCACGGGTGTCGGCCGGTGCCCTGGCGGGGGTCGCACTATCGACTGAACTGCCCATCAGCCATGCATCCCCTCACGGTGCGCCGCCGCTTGGGATTCGGGGTAATTTTTTATTGAGGTATTCTTCCTCTTGAGCCAGCCGATTAAGGCGAGCCCCCTGGGCCGGCACGCGTGCTGGACAGACCAACATCGCGCACCGGCTAACAGGTTGCCCGACGGGGGGTCCCATGGAGCCCCTAACCGACAACAGCTATTCGCCGCCGCGGCCCGCCGCGCCGTGGTACGCCACACACCACCGTCCGTGACATACTTGCCACCATACACCGCTGCTGAGCAGCCGCTGAACAAAAGTGTTCCCTGCGACGAGCGCTGGAATGACGCTTTAGGGCGTATACCCTACCCTCTCCATTGGTGTTTGGTCCGCGGGGCTTTCGCCCTACCCCGACTACAAGCCGGAGCGTTCCCCTATCCGCCACCCGGGGACGCGCCACGTCGGAGTTCACCTCTCCGCCCACTGAGACAACCCAGCAGGTCCGTGGAACCTAACCTAACCTAACCTAACCTAACCTAACCTAACCTAACCTAACCTAACCTAACCTAACCTAACCTAACCTAACCTAACCTAACCTAACCTAACCTAACCTAACCTAACCTAACCTAACCTAACCAGTCGCGTGCCAGACGCCGTCCGGAACGCATCACTTTTGAAGTAGCTCCGCGGCGAAAAATCCTAAAAATAGAAAAAAGTGACCAAATCTTAGTGTGTGTAGTATCAAAAGGTGCGCATTCGAGAGGCGAATCCGCGGGTGTATTTGGATTTTTTCGTAGTGATTAAACAAAAAAGTTTCGACTCAAAAACCGAAATCACCACGTGGTTAAAACTTCAAAGTGAAACGCTTCGAAAAATAAATCGGCGAGACATAGCTTTGTGTACACCATTAGATGCGCCCCAGCAGGCGCTATCGAGTGGTGTGTCTTTTGGACTTTTCACGCGAGTTTCCACGAAGAAAATGTCCAAAAACTGAAAACCACGTGGCCACGCGGTCGTAGATCCAGGTAAGCTAGCAAAGATCTGATTACGTCCAGCGAAAGCCCATGCACCCAGGAGGCTAACGAAACATCAAGCAAAAAATTTGGAAAACGGGTTAAGAAATTATAAGACAAAAACATATTGACGAAAAAATTTTGAAGAAAAAACCCAAATTGTACAAAAAGTAAATCGAAGAGGTAATGATTTTTTTAACTTCAGTGGAAACGCCCACATGGGAACTATAATCTAGGAAAATTCTAGATTTTTCTGGGGGAAAACAACGAAGTTATAACTAAGATTCAAAAAGCACGTGGCCACGTGGTCATCGATCCAAAAGGAATTATGCAAAACTGGATGTGGAAGATGGAAGCACATAAATAGACAAAGCAGACGCCGTTTAGCTGATAAAAATAGGACAACAATATCAAAAGATATAAAAGAAAGAAAATAGTGAGTTACGTAATTTGAAACCAAATTTGACTTTTTTATTTAACAACTTTTTTCCAAACTAATATGTTGAGGTTATAAAGACCAGCGAAAAAATACTCCCCAACGTAAGAAATTAAATACAATTTAAATAGTTATTGTAAAAATAAAAATTTTAAAATCAAAAAAAGAAAAGTCTAAAATTTTAAAATTAAAAAACTAAAAATAATACTTAAAATTCACCCCAACAAGATGGTATCAACCAAAAACCTGTGCAGCTAGGAGGACCCTAGATAAACGGGATATTATACTACCGGGCGGCTACTCGCAACGAGTAAACAAACTTGACAAGTGCATTTATACAACTTATACAAAATTGCACATTGAAAATAGCCAAGCTTAGACAGACTGACGGGCACACGAGGGGATGTTCGGATACCGTACTCCGGAAAAGAAATCAGACGCCTCCGGGATCCAACGAAGTTTCCCCCAAACGGAAATGGCGGGAGCATCAGGGACAGCAGTACCACCACAGCAACCTCAAGCATCGAAAGTAAGAAGAAGCATTGGCGAGTGGGAAGCGGGGAAACTGGACCCCAAAGGGAAGCCCACAAGCTCTCCAACAAATAAAGAGAAGCCGAAATACACGGATAGACTGGCTGAAGCGAGAGCGTGCCTTCAAAAAGCAAAAATAAACTTAGGAAGTTCAAGAAACATCAAGACGGAAATAAAAAATGAAGTCATGCAAGCAGTGGAAAGACTATACCAGCTAGTGAAGGAAGCAGAAGGTGGAAGGATTAAGGAAAGTAAACAGGAAGGAGAAAGACTAACAGAACGAGACATTGACCGGATCCAGACGGTAGACCAAAATATGTTGATGACGAAAATGGACGAACAAGCAAGATTAATAACGGAGAACAACCAGAAGATGAAACAATTAAGCGAAACTATAGAAAGCTACAAGGAAGTCCAGAAACAGCAGACATACGCGAATGTCGCAGCATCAAACGCCATATCGACTAAACCCAAGGCAGAAGCCTTAAGAGGGAACGAAAATGTACAGATGTACTCGATTATGGTGTCATCAAACGCAGTACAGGATACCAGTGGGGATGTGATTGAAAAAATCAGAAAAGCAGTTGACGCCAAGACCAGCGGGTTAACAGTAGACCGAATACGAAAAGCCAAAGACCAAAAGGTTATAGTGGGCTGTAAAACACTCACTCAAACTAAAAATATCGCGGAAAAGATAAAAACGACGGCACCGGAATTAGAAGTGCAAGAGATGGAAAATAAGGACCCACTCATCATTATGAGAGACGTCCTTACCATAAACACAGACGAAGACCTACTCTCGGCTCTAAAAAATCAAAACAAACATATTTTTGCAGACATAACCGACGAACACTATAGAACTAAAATAAAGTATAGGAAAAAAGCAAAAAATCCACACGTTAACCATGTTGTCATTCAGGTGTCTCCAAGAGTGTGGCAGGCATTGACGGCGGCCGAAAAAGTCCACATTGACCTCCAAAGAATAAGGGTAATGGACCAAACACCGCTGGTACAGTGTTCGCGCTGCCTCGGCTACGGCCACACCCGGAGATTATGTACAGAAACGGAAGATGTCTGTAGTCACTGCGGAGGTCCCCATATGCGCAACAACTGCGAATCATATCTAGCAGGAGAAACACCAAACTGCAGAAATTGCTGCATCGCCAAGGCAGACAAAACAGATCATAACGCATTCAACGATATGTGTCCCATTCGCAAAAAATGGGATGCCCTAGCAAGATACAGTGTTGCATATGGTTAAAGCAGCAAGGATATTAGCAATTAAAACTTAAACATAAGGTAAAAGCTGTATAGCAACTAAGTTGGTACTACAACTTTTCCATGGAAAACCAGACCTAGTGGAGGACAGAAGAGAAATATTAGTAAAGAAGGAAATAACAAAGTTGTGGAAAAACAGAAAAATGGAAATTGTAAGCAAATAAAATATCAAAAGTACAAAAGATAACTGGCGCTATTTTCGTTATGAAAATGGCACAATTAACAGTAGTCTAATCTTAAGAAGCTGTCCAAGACGAAAGGGTCTGAATGACTATGAAAATAAATTGAACAAGCAAAATAGAAACTAAATAAGAACAAAAATTCCAAAGAACTAAATAGCAAAGAAGAATAAAGTAAATAGATAAGGAAAAAAATAAAGAAACAAAATACAAGTTCAAATGTTCCAACAAGGGCCAAGAAATGAGATTAAGCGGGGAAAATATGCAAATGTACTGGTCATAACTGTAGTATGACCAACCATTTACAAAGGAGAAACAACCGCTACCAGTTGCTGAAGTCCCAGGAAGCACTGGACTAGAGAGGCCAATTGGCCGAAATTGAGACACATAAACTTTTGATACACTGTCAATCCTGTGAATGCGTGACGAGACACACGCGTATGTTAAAAGTGTTAAAAGTGAAGTGAACTAATAATCTTACCTCGTGTGTAACATATAAAACTATATTAAGTGTTTGAGAAATATAAAAGTATTGCAAAATTGTAACGTTGAGAAAATTACAAATGTATAATAGGACTGAAATTTGTAAATGTAGTAAATTGTTAAAGTATTTAGATCATAAATAATGTAATGTAACATAAAACATAGGGAAACAAGAATAAAAATAAAGACTCACAAGATCTCTGACCAATATTTATCAGAGGTAAACCAGTCTTTAAACAAAAAAAAAAAAAAAAAAAAAAAAAAAAACCTAACCTAACCTAACCTAACCTAACCTAACCTAACCTAACCTAACCTAACCTAACCTAACCTAACCTAACCTAACCTAACCTAACCTAACCTAACCTAACCTAACCTAACCTAACCTAACCTAACCTAACCTAACCTAACCTAACCTAACCTAACCTAACCTAACCTAACCTAACCTAACCTAACCTAACCTAACCTAACCTAACCTAACCTAACCTAACCTAACCTAACCTAACCTAACCTAACCTAACCTAACCTAACCTAACCTAACCTAACCTAACCTAACCTAACCTAACCTAACCTAACCTAACCTAACCTAACCTAACCTAACCTAACCTAACCTAACCTAACCTAACCTAACCTAACCTAACCTAACCTAACCTAACCTAACCTAACCTAACCTAACCTAACCCGGGATATACAGGGTGATTGGACGCACCGCGACGAGGCCGGAGGAGATCCCGCTCGTCCAGGACGGTAAAGTCCTGAGCGAGGGGGAATCGGCCGAGGCCTTAGCAACTGCCTTTTATCCAGAAGATCGGGCTGTGGATGATGACGCGGACCACAAAACACTGAGAAATTTAGCGGATAATGTAAATGTAGGGTCGCATGATGAAACATGCGACCCAGTTTTCACAATGCACGAGCTCATGTGGTCTGCGTCCAGCTTCAGCCCGAAAAAGGCGCCCGGCCCCGACGGCCTCACCGCGGATATTTGCCTTGCGACAATCACCCTGGGTCCTGCGTTATTCCTGGCCATAGCAAACCGCTGCCTGGCTTTGTCGTGCTTCCCCAGGAGGTGGAAAGAGGCAGCGGTTGTAGTGCTGAGGAAACCCAATAAGGAGAACTACACGCACCCTAAATCTTTTAGGCCAATAGGACTCTTGCCCATTATGGGCAAGATCCTCGAAAAAATTATGGTGAGGCGGGTCCAATGGCATACAGCGCCAATGATCAGCCGGCACCAGTATGGCTTCATGCCTCAACGCGGTACCGAAGACGCCCTCTATGAGATGGTTCAGCACATACGAGCCGAAGTCGGGAGGAAGAGGCTCGTTGTGCTGATATCATTGGACATAGAGGGCGCCTTCGATAACGCCTGGTGGCCGGCTGTGAGGTGCAGGTTAGCCGAAGCTCGATGCCCCGTAAACCTGAGGCGCCTGTTCGACCACTATCTTAGTGAGAGAACAGTGCGCGTCAGGTTTGCGGGAGCCGAGGCGACCCGCCAACAAACCAAGGGGTGCGTGCAGGGATCCATTGGGGGACCGACGCTCTGGAACCTGCTGCTGAATCCCCTCCTGAAGGAATTAGAGGAGATGGGCGTCCGCTGCCAGGCGTTCGCTGACGATGTGGTCCTGATGTTCTCGGGAGGCAGCTCTGCGGACTTTCAAGACAGGGCCAATGGGGCCCTCGAGCATGTTCGGAGGTGGGGAGTCCGAAATAAGCTAAACTTTGCGCCACACAAGACCTCGGCCATGGTTATTACCAAGAAGCTAAAGTACGACTCCCCACGTCTGAGCATGGGCGGGAGACCCATTGACCTTGTCAGACAAATTAAAATCCTCGGATTGACAGTTGACGATAGACTCAGCTTCAAGGCGCACGTAGAGGCAGTTTGCCGAAAAGCGCAAAGCCTCTATCGTCAACTGTCAACCGCGGCAAAAGTCACGTGGGGTCTGAACCCCGAGGTCATCAGGACCATATATGTTGCGGTAGCGGAGCCCATCATCCTGTACGCTGCTAGTGTGTGGGTGCCGGCGGTGGAGAGGAAGGGCATTGCACGGTTGCTAAACCAAGTGCAGCGTGGTTTTGCGCAGAAAGTAGCAAAAAGCTACAGGACCGTCTCTCTGCATTCGGCCCTGATGCTTGCTGGGTTGCTTCCTCTGGACCTTCGGGTCCAAGAAGCGGCCCTTCTTTATTTGGTAAAAAAGGGTCATACCCAGCAGGTGTTGGGTGACCGGGAGCTAGAGAGGCCGGTCAAATACGTGGATTCTGCGCACCCAGCTCACCGGGAGGGGCTGCAGTTCGACTGCCTGACGGACGGTGACGAAGTTGCACAGCGAGCTGCCGCCGATGTAAATATTTACACCGACGGTAGCAAAATTGATGGCAGGGTCGGCGCAGCGTTATCCATTTGGGATAGCGCTGCGGAGACTTCCTGCCGGAAATTAAAGTTGGGCAATTTTTGCACCGTATATCAGGCGGAACTGTTGGCCCTGCATGAGGCCATGAAGCAAGTTGTGAAGATGGACGCAAGAAGGTTTGGAATTTACTCCGATTCTAGATCCGCTCTAGAAACTGTGAAAAGCGGTATGTCCCTCCATCCCCTCGCGGAGAATATAAGAAGATGTATGAAAGAAGCTAGAGAACAAGGGAAGGAAGTAAGGTTATTTTGGGTGAAAGCGCATGCGGGGTTGGAAGGGAACGAGAGAGCGGATCAATTGGCCAAGATGGCCGCAATCGGAGTAAAGACCAAGCCAAATTACGAAAGGTGTCCCATTTCATTTGTCAAGCGACAGATTCGTCTGGACACGCTTGACAAATGGAATGGGCGATATTTGGAAGGAGACACGGCCTCGACGACCAAGCTCTTCTTCCCCAACGTGACGAGCGCCCCCGCCACACTTCGGAAGCTGGACCTTGATCCCGTGCTGGTTCAAATTTTGACGGGGCACGGGGGGTTCTCACAGTACCTGCACAGGTTCAAGTGCAAGGAGAACCCCTCGTGCATCTGTGACCCAGCACGGGACGAGAGTGTGCTGCATATTTTGACGGAGTGTCCAGTCTTTGAACAAGATAGATACGAAGCAGAAATAAAATTAAAGAGCAAGATAAGCAAAGAAACCATGAGCATACTGTTAGCAAATAAAGAAAGTCGAGAAGAATTTATCAGATATAGCAAGTCCTTAGCCCAGAGGGTCATAAATAGGAATAAAACTTAAATGTGATATTAGTTATTAGGGTGTATTTATATTGTATTTTAATTGTGTATTTAATTTGTAAGTTTTTTAAATTGAAATAAAATTGTATAAATATAGTTAATTATAAGTTTTTAAATTGTATTCTAAACTAGTAGAGATAAGATGAACACCAACTGTTAAATAAAGTAATAACTGAAAAAATTATTTACACCCAGTAGACAAGGTCCCTGACCTTCATTATGTTAGGGGAACGAGAGGGCGGCATAAAGCCGCCCATAAAAAAAAAAAAAAAAAAAAAATAAAAAAAAAAAAAAAAAAAAAAAAAAAAAAAAAAAAAAACCTAACCTAACCTAACCTAACCTAACCTAACCTAACCTAACCTAACCTAACCTAACCTAACCTAACCTAACCTAACCTAACCTAACCTAACCTAACCTAACCTAACCTAACCTAACCTAACCTAACCTAACCTAACCTAACCTAACCTAACCTAACCTAACCAGTCACTCGCCACACCTCGCGGCGAGAGGACTGTCCCGCGCAGCTCTAGAGTGCTCCGTGATAGTACGCGATCTACTAAAATACGGAAAAACAGAAAAAGTTTCTCCAAAACGATCA
>JANLBV010000116.1:0-22212 GCA_029849275.1 Papilio elwesi
CGGGTTCTGACAACAGCGAGCAGAAGTGGGCCCTGGGGTTTTAGTGGGTATGGCCGAACGTCTTTAGGCGACCCCCACACTCCCCGCGCCACTTGCACAGCCCGGGCGCGGGGGTCAATAAAAGGATTTCCCCAGGAAAAAAAAAAAAAAAAAAAAAAAAAAAAAAAAAAAAAAAAAGGTTAGGTTAGGTTAGGTTAGGTTAGGTTAGGTTAGGTTAGGTTAGGTTAGGTTAGGTTAGGTTAGGTTAGGTTAGGTTCCACGGACCTGCTGGGTTGTCTCAGTGGGCGGAGAGGTGAACTCCGACGTGGCGCGTCCCCGGGTGGCGGATAGGGGAACGCTCCGGCTTGTAGTCGGGGTAGGGCGACTAGCGCCCCGCGGACCAAACACCGGGGGGGAAATGGGTAAGGGGGGGGAGGTGGGAAGGTTAGGGGGCGGCCCGGCGTGCATTAACACCGCCGTCGGGAACAACCGTCCAAAACTAGGGGAGGCACGCCGACCCCCTAGCACCCCGTAGCCTAGTGTCTCTTCAACGATCTCCATCGAATCGGCGTTATAGAGTATGTCGAGGCACTAGAGCGGAGGGCTTGCCTTAACTGGCCGGCCCGCGAGAAAGGAAAACTCTATAAAAACCCGACAGCGAAGTCGTTAAAACCTGTAGATACCTGGCGACCTCTACAGTATGTAGCCTTACCCCTCGGAATGGGCGTCACCCGGGGGTGGACCTGTTGATCGACCCTTCTCGTGGGAATACAAATGGACACAAATACTAAAAACAAAAATGTTATTGATGTGGAGAAGAGTGTGGTGAGTGGAGATGTGATGAGGGAGGAGCAAAAGATGAAGGAGCTGAGGGTCGTGCTGACGCGCACCCCGACAACGGCGAGGTCATCGGCTCGTAAAAGACTGTCGGAGTCCGACTCGGAATCAAACCGAAGCATGGTGTCCGTTACGAGCCTATGCGGCTCTATGGAGTCCCTGGACAGGGATGGGCCTGGGCGCTTCTGGAGCGAAGGCCGAGGTCAGAAGCGGCCTAGGGATGTGGAGCTCAGCGGGAGCTCTACGGAGACCCCCGCCACTAGCACAAAAAGGAAGGGACGCGGACGTCCGCCAACCACCGGCGACTATGTCGGGCTGGCGGCGGCCAAACAAGCCTTTCTAAAGGCCCAAGCGGAGGAGATGAAAGCCCGCGCCGAGTCCGAACTCCTGGACTCGATCGCAGAGGCCCGCAGGACTCGCTCGGCACTATCGCCAGCGGCTGCGCCGGATCCAAGTAGGACGCAGGCCACCGAAGGCAATACGTCGGCCACTGTCCTAAAGAGGATAGAGATTAACCTCGAGGTTGTGGAAAAGGTGGCACAAAAATCGTCCAACCTAAAAGGGACTTTCGTGCGAGCGCTTCACGACGCCGTAAAGGCGATAAAGGAGGACATCGTTGCGCTCGCACAAAAAACCCTCACTGAGGAAACGCGAGCCCTTCAGGAGGACAACCTGCGCCTGCGCAAGGAACTGGAGGGTCTCAAAAAGCAAATGCAGGAAGTCTCAGTCACACTTCAAAAGAGACCGCAAGCGCAACAATGCCTTGACACCGAGGGGCTAAAGCACGAGCTCCTCCAAATGATAGGCGGCATGGTCAACGCTCGCTTCGAGGATCTGGAGACTCGCCTCCCTCCTGAGCCGGTGCTCAGGCCGCCCCTGAGTGCTGACAGGCGACAGCCGCCGCCGCCCCGTCCCAGAGCACTGCCCAGCAGGGACACTGGCACGGCAAGCAGACCGACTCAGGCCAAACCGGCTGCCCCTTCAAAGCCCCGTCGCTCCTCTCAGCATGGTGGAGGACGGACACCAGCAGAGAAAGGCCAGCAAGGGCAAACACCCGAGGGCCCAACAGATAAGCCAAGATGGACAGAGGTTGTGGGCCGGAAGGCCAGAAAGAAAGGCAACCCCTCGACTAGGCCTGCCCCCACCCCATCTGGTGCGGCACGCCAAAAAGCCGTGGCCCCTCCGAAGCCCCCGAAAATCTCGGTCCCGAAGACGGCAGCCATTATGGTGAGCCTCAAGAAGGGGGAGGCCATCACCATGGCCGAGGTTCTTACCAAGGCCAGGGCCACCATCCTGCTTCGGGACTTTGGATTGGAGACGGTCAAGATCCGAACGAGCGTGACCGGCTCCAGGCTGATGGAGGTAGGGGGAGAGACCCCGGACGCCTCTGCTGACCGCCTGGCCACCAGACTGACGGAGGTCATCGGGGCCTGGGCCGATATAGCCCGCCCGACCAAATCGGTCAGCCTCAGGCTCACCGGCTTAGACGAATCCGTTACCCAGGAGGAGCTGGTGGCCAAGGTGGCGGCTGCTGGTGGCTGCTCCCCCAGCCAGGTCAAGGCCGGCCAAATCCGCCGAAGCTTCTGGGGCGACGGCTCGGCCATTATAAAGTGCCCGGCGACGGCTGCCAAGGCAGCCGTCAAAGCAGGAAAGCTGGCCATAGGCTGGACCATGGCCACCGTCAAAGCGATGGAGGCCCGGCCGCTGCGCTGCTACAAGTGCATGCGGCTAGGCCATACACGTGCCCTCTGCCCTGCAGAGTGCCCAACGGAAGCGGACTATGGCAAACTCTGCTTCCGTTGTGGCAAAGAGGGGCATAAGGCGGCCACGTGCGAGGCGCCTGCCAAATGCGCGGTATGCGCGAAGGCAGGTCGCCCGCACGCGCATGCGATGGGGGGTGCCAAATGCACGCCCCCTACCGTGAAGGGGAAGGCTCCACGGGGCAAGCCTTCTCCGCCGCAGAGCCGCCAGGCTAGTGAGGAAATAGAAATGCAAGTGTCATAATGTCAGGACACCCGCACACAGAGTTCCTGCAGACCAACGCCAACCACTGCGCCCGCGCACAGGACCTGCTTATGCAGGTCTTGGCAGAGTGGAAGATTGGCGTCGCCGTTGTGGCCGAGCCCTACCTGGTCCCCCCCCTGCCAAACTGGGTCGGGGATACGGAGGGCTCGGTCGCCATAGTGATGCCGCCCGCTGCCCCCCAGCGCCTGTCACTCAGGGAGAGGGGTGCAGGGTACGTGGCGGCAAATTGGGGAGGGGTAGTACTCGTAGGAGTCTACTTCTCCCCAAACAGGAACCTCTCTGACTTCGAGAGGTTCCTGGATGGCCTGGAGCCAGTGGTGCGGAGGGCATCGCCGGCCCAGGTCATCGTGATGGGGGATCTCAACGCTAAGTGCGCAGCGTGGGGGTCCTCCATCACCGACGTGAAAGGGGCGCTCCTCCGGGACTGGGCTACAGTCATCGGCCTAGCCCCGGAGAACCAGGGAAACGCCAACACATGCGTACGAGAACGGGGGGGCTCAGTGGTAGACGTCACATTCGCCACCCCCGCTATCGGCGCCCGCATTTCATGTTGGCGTGTCCTGGAGGAGGTGGAGACCCTGTCCGATCATCTATACATCCGGTTCAGGGTCTCCAACGCGCCCCTGGATTCGAGGGCGCGCGCAGCAGCCGGTCCGCGGCGAGGCGCGGTCTTCCCTCGATGGCAGCTTTCCCGCCTCGACGCGGACCTGGCGGAAGAGGCTGCAATATGCTGCGCGTGGTCGTCGGACCCCCCCCAATCGGTGGGGGTTGAGGAGAGGGCCGTCAGGTTCCGCCGGGACCTGACGGCGATCTGCAACGCCGGGATGCCCAGGGCGCGACGCTTCACGCCCAGGGCGGGCGTCTACTGGTGGTCGCAGGACCTCGCGGTACTGCGTGCCGCCAGTAACGCCGCCCGGCGTGCATTCACGCGGTGCCGCAGACGGCGGCACCGGACGGATGTCGAGCTGGAGCGCCTTCAGGCTGACATGTGCGCCGCCAAGAAGGCGCTCGCAGCAGCCATCAGGGTCGCCAAGGACAATGGTTACTCAGAGTTCTTGGCGACCCTCGACGAAGATCCGTGGGGGCGTCCGTACCGCATGGTGCGGGCAAAACTGAAGGTGGCGCCCCCGACAGAACAAATGGAGCCGGCTGTCCTCAGCGCGGTGGTCGAGGGGCTGTTTCCTCACAGCCCTCCCTTCGATCCGCCGCGCATGGCCCCGCCAGATGACAGGGACACTCCCCCCCCTCCTCCGATTACGGAGGAGGAGGTAGCTAGGGCGGCCAGCCGGCTCCGGGGGCCCCGGAAAGCACCGGGGCCCGATGGAGTCCCTGGCAAGGTCCTCCTCATAGCCGCAAAACACCTCGGGGACCGCCTCCGCTGCCTATTCGGCGATTGCTTGGCGGCGGGGCGCTTCCCTGGGGCGTGGAAGGAGGGGCGGCTGGTCCTCATCAGAAAAGACGGCCGCCCCGCGGACTCACCCTCCGGATACCGGCCCCTCGTGATGCTGGACGAGATCGGGAAGCTGCTAGAAAGAGTGATCGCTTCCCGGCTCATCCAGCATCTGACGAGGGATGGGCCGCAGATCTCTGGGAACCAATTCGGGTTCCGGTCGGGGCGATCGACCCTCGATGCCCTGACCGCCCTGAGGAGGTTCACGGAGGATGCGGCCCAGAGGGGGCAGGGGGCTATGGCGGTGTCGCTCGACATCGCTAATGCCTTCGGCTCCCTCCCCTTTGAGGTAATAGAGGAGGCACTCCGATACCACCGAGTGCCTCCCTATCTCCGGAGGGTGGTAGGACACTACCTGCAGGATCGGGTAGTGTCCTACATGGGGAGGACGGCCAGAGAGGAAAGGCGGATGGCCTCCGGTGTTCCCCAGGGGTCCGTCCTGGGACCCCTACTGTGGAACATCGGTTTCGATTGGGCCATCCGCGGAAAGGTGCTGCCCCAGATGGCGGTCATCTGCTATGCAGATGACACGCTTGTAGCGGTCCGGGACAGCACCTGGAGGGAGCTGAAGGCGAGGGCTGAGGCCGGAGCCACCCTGCTGGTCCGGAGAATCGAGGCGCTCGGCCTCCGCGTGGCCCTCCAAAAAACTGAGGCCCTCTATTTTAGAGGGCCGAGGTGGAAGGTGCCAGCGGGGGCCAACCTTCGGATCGGCGGGGGCGTGGTCGCGGTGAAGGCCCGGATGAAATATCTGGGCCTCACCCTCGACGGGGGTTGGCGTTTCAGGGACCACTTCCAGACGCTGACCCCCCGGCTCGTGGGGGCGGCAGCAGCCCTGGCTAGGCTCCTCCCCAACACCAGAGGTCCGGGTGTGCAGGCAAGACGCCTGTACACCATGGTCGTCAAGAGTATGGCCCTGTACGGCGCGCCGATCTGGGCGGACGCCCTAGACGCGCCAAACAGGGCCCTCCTACGCAGGCCGCAACGCATTGTTGCGGCGCGTGCATGCCGGGCCTACCGCACGGTAGGCCACGCGGCGGCCTGCGTCCTGGCCGGCACTCCTCCGTGGGAGATCGAAGCGAGGGTGCTGGCCGAGGAATACCGGGTGCGGGCCGAGCTCAGAGGCCGGGGTGGCTCTCACACCCCAGAGGAGCACGCCCGCGCTCGGCAGAGGAGGAGGAAAAAGACGACCATAGAGCTTTGGGCGACAGGCCTCGCGGACGCCAAATACGGGGTCCGCACAATTGA
The DNA here is from genome assembly GCA_029849275.1 of Papilio elwesi. NCBI lineage: Eukaryota > Metazoa > Arthropoda > Insecta > Lepidoptera > Papilionidae > Papilio > Papilio elwesi. Next base: position 5,537 of record JANLBV010000116.1, read on the forward strand.
GGCCATCCGTCCACTGCTCTCGGAATGGTGCGGGAGGGGCCACGGGTCCCTCACCTTCCGACTGACGCAGGTTCTGTCAGGACATGGCTGTTTCGGGCGGTACCTGCGTCGGATCGGAAGGGAGGAGACGGCGTCGTGCCATGGGTGCGGCGAACGGGACGATACGGCACAGCACACGCTAGAGGTGTGTTGTGCCTGGTCTGATGAGCGCCGCACCCTGGTGGCGGCGATCGGCGGAGACCTCTCGCTCCCCGGCGTAATAAGCGCCATGCTAAGAAGCGAGAGGTCATGGGATGGCGTAGCCTCCTTCTGCGAAGCTGTCATCTCGCAGAAGGAGGCGATGGAGCGGGAGCGCGAGATAGACTCCCAGGCGCCCCCAACCCGAAGACGAAGACCGGGAAGGAGAGCGCGGCAATACGTGGCCGCCCTCCCCGACCCTACAGACGGCGCCTAACGGCGAAACGCAGGCGGGGTCGCGGTAGCAAGCTCACGCGTCCCCGTGGCCCCGCCGTAATGCGTCAGAGGGCAGTCAGGTTTTAGTGGGTATTCCGGCCACCTTCTTACACCTTCCTTGGCCGGCGAGTCCCACACTCCCTACGCCATTGCACAGCCCGGCGTAGGGGTGCGTAACGCATTTCCTGACTATAAAAAAAAAAAAAAAAAAAAAGGTTAGGTTAGGTTAGGTTAGGTTAGGTTAGGTTAGGTTAGGTTAGGTTAGGTTAGGTTAGGTTTTTTTTTTTTTTTTTTTTTTGGGCGGCGCTATGCCGCCCTCTCGTTCTCCCCTAGCTTATTGACGCCAGAGACTTTATTTTCTTTATTTAAAATCATTACATTTTGCTTCTTATCTCTAATTTACAGTTTATTATCATATTAACTAATCCTAATGCAATAGGGCAACTTAATACTAAGGATAAAATGCATATTAAAAAAAAAAATTTTAAACTAATAATAAGGTGTAAAATATAAAATTGCTAAATAAATATAAATAATCCAATAAAATTTTTAAAAATCCTAACCTATTGCAAAAGGGCCAATTAATAATCGTTAAAACTTATCTCTATCTTATGTACTATCTTATAATCTATTTCTTTTCAGTTTGACAGTTTCGGTATTACACTTTGTTCTTTTTTATTACTTTACTTGCTACATCTTTGCAATAATCTATGAATATTTGCCTCATCTCTTTTTCGTATATTATTTCGTTTACATTTTCTAATTTTATATCTTTATTTATTTTCGTTTCACAATTCCATCTATCTTTTGCGTATACTGGGCACTCTGCTATTGTATGCAGCACGGATTCTCCCCGTGCCGGATCGCAGGTGCACGAGGGGCTCGCCTTACACCGGAACCTGTGTAAGTATTCGGAGAACCCCCCGTGCCCTGTTAAGACTTGTGTCAGCACGGGGTCCAACTCTAATTTGCGGAGTACTGGGTAGGCGCGAACAGCGTCTGGGAAGAAGACCCTCGTTGTCGAGGCCGTGTCTCCCTCTTTGTAGCGCCTGTTCCACTCGTCAAGCGAGTCCAATCGGAGTTGTCGCTTGACGAATGAAACAGGGCATTTGTCGTAGTGAGGCTTGGTCTTTACTCCGACCGCTGCTTGTTTTGCTAGAAGGTCCGCCCTCTCGTTCCCCTCCACCCCTACGTGTGCCTTCACCCAGTTCCACTTAATTTCCTTCCCCATCCCCTCACTCTCCTTAACTAATTTCCTGATTCCCTTCACTAGGGGGTGGGGGGAATCGACACTAGCTAGCGTTTCCAGGGCGGATCTTGAGTCGGAGTAAATACCAAACCTCAGCGCGGGAGTCTTAACTATATACTTCACGGCCTCATATAGGGCGTACAGTTCCGCCTGATATACGGTGCAGAAGTTCCCCAGCTTTAATTTCCGGCAGTTAATCTCCGCGGCGCTATCCCATATAGATAGCGCCGCGCCGACCCTGCCGTCAATTTTGCTGCCGTCGGTGTAAATCCTTACATCGACGGCAGCTTGCTGGGCAGCTTCGTCACCGTCCGTCAGGCAGCCGAACTGTAGCCCTTCCAGGTGAGCGGGGTGCTGGGTTTCCTCATATTTGGTCGGCCTCTCCAAATCTCGGTCCCCCAACACCCGCTGGGAGTGACCCTTCTTTATTTCATAAAGAAGGGCCGCCTCTTGGACCCGAAGGTCCAGAGGCAACAATCCAGCGAGTGTTAGGGAAGCGTTTAGAGAGACCGTCCGGTATGCCCTTATTATCTTTTGTGCAAATCCCCGCTGCACCCGGTCTAACAACATTCGGGTGGACTTCTTCCGCGCTGCCGGCGCCCACGCACTGGCCGCGTAGAGGATAATGGGCTCCACCACCGCAACGTATATGGTCCTGATGATCTCGGGGTTCAAGCCCCACGAGACTTTTGCTGCGGTTGACAGTTGACGATAGAGGCTTTGCGCTTTAGCACCTACCGCTTTTATATGCGCGTTAAAAGTGAGCTTATCGTCAACTGTCAACCCCAGGATCTTGATGTTATCGGTGAGCTCAATGTGTCTCCCTCCCATGCTCAGACGCGGGGAGTCGTATTTCAATTTCCTAGTAAATAGCATTGCCCTGGTCTTCTGGGGTGCGAATTTGAGCTTGTTACGAACTCCCCACCTCTGAACATGGTCGAGAGCCACATTGGCAGCACCTTGGATGTCCGCGGAGCTGTCACCCGAAAACATCAGGACCACATCGTCGGCGAACGCCTGGTGGCGGACGCCCATTCCCTCCAGTTCCCCCAGGAGCGGATTCAGCAGCAGGTTCCAGAGCACAGGTCCCCCAACGGAGCCCTGCACGCACCCTTTGGTGGGTTTTCGGGTCCACTCGGAACCCGCATACCTGAGGCGCACTGTTCTGTCCACAAAATAGTGGTCGAACAGCCGCCTCAGATTTGCGGGGCATCGAGTTTCGGCTAACCTGCACCTCACAGCCGGCCACCACGCGTTATCGAAGGCCCCCTCTATGTCTAACGATATCAGCACAACGAGCTTCCGTCTTTCGACTTCCGCCCGTATGTGCTGAATCATGTCATAGAGGGAGTCCTCGGTACCGCGCTGCGGCATAAAGCCGTACTGGTGCCGGCTGATCATTGGTGCAGTGTGCCAGCGGACCCGCCGCACCAGCATTTTTTCGAGGACCTTGCCCAATACGGGCAAGAGTCCTATGGGCCTATATGCTTTGGGGTGCGTGTAGTCCTCCTTGTTGGGTTTCCTGAGCACTACAACCGCTGCCTCTTTCCATCTCCGGGGGAAACACGCCAAGGCCAGGCAGCGATTTGCTATTGCCAGGAACAGCTCTGGTCTCAGGGTGATGGCGGCAAGACATATGTCCGCCGTGAGGCCGTCGGGACCAGGAGCCTTTTTAGGGTTGAAGCTTGACGCAGCCCACATGAGTTCTTCCAAGGTGAAGGGGGGGTCACATGGTTCACCATGTGACCCCTCATTTACTATTTCGGCCATCCTTCTCATTTCTGTGTGGGCTGCGTCGTCTTCTTCCACCGAGTCCTCCGGGAAGAAGGTCTCGGCAAGGCTCCTGGCCGATTCCTCCCCGCCCAGGACTATTCCGTCCCGAACGAGGGGGATTTCCTCCGGCCTCCTGGTGGTGCGACCTATCACCCTGTAGATCCCATCCCACATGGTCTCACGGGTTTGTCGGCCGCAGAAGCTCTTCCAGCTCTGGGTCTGAGCCCTCCTCACCTCCTGCGCGTACTCATCCTTAGCGTCGACATACTGCTGCACGACCCACGCCCTTCGGACCGGGGCCGCGCAGGATACCCGTCTCTTGTACCTCAAGACTTTCGCCTTGAGGTCAGAGAGCTTTTCGGACCACCAAGGCAGTCCTGCCCGTCGCCTCCTAGAAACCCCGGGCATGGTTTCCTTGCAAACTTCCACCACGGTTTCCACGTACCGGTCCACCTGTCTCTCGAGGTTTTCCCGGTCGGGAGTACTCTCTATTTCGGCTGGTGTTATGCCTCTTGCTTCCCATAGTGGGGCGAGTTTCTCACGAAACTCGTCCCACTTTGCTTTCTTCGTGTTGTACTCCCGAGTGGAAGTGCATATGTCCATGCCCTCGGACTTCCGAAGATTTAGATCGAACAGGACTGCCCTGTGGTCCGAACTGGATATGTTATCTGCGAGGCGCCAGTCCGCAACCCTCCCCAGGAGAGGGGTCGTGCAGACTGTTATGTCGACGCAGCTACTGTACCTTTTTCCGCCGCGGATGGTATCAAAGGTGGGCTCAGACCCCTGGTTCAGGAGGTGGAGACCCAGCTCGTCGAGCTTCTCTGCCACTTCCCGTCCCCTCGCATCCGTTTCTCGGCTGCCCCAGTCCGTACACCAAGCATTCAGGTCTCCGCCTAGCACCACGTTGGCAGTTCCCAACCTGTCCACGACAGAGCTGATCTGGTCCAGGTAGGGTTCGACGGGCTTATCTGGCTCCAGGTACACCGACACCACGCCTATCTCCCACGCCGCGGTCCTCACCTTTGCAACTGCAATGTTGCAGGTGGTGAGGTCGGGACAGTGGGTGACATTCATGGTGTCGTCGAACAGTACAATGGCCGCCTTTACCACCGATTGAACGGGGCGATTGGCGGCACACTGTACTATCCTTGCACCTGGACGCTGCCGCATCTCCCCCTGACGGCCTACGTATGGCTCCTGGACCAAGGCGAGCGAGAGTTTCCTCTTTCCCGCCTCGTTGATGAGCTCTGCCGTGCACAGCTCGGATCTTTGTAGGTTCGCCTGCACAACGTGGTACAGGCGGTTCCCGGTTTGGGGAGCGCTGGAGGCGCCCGGGACGCCCTTAGCAATATGCTACACTGGACCTCGCGAGCGCCTCCCACCTCCTCCTCACCGGGCAGTCGACACTGAATGCTCCGTGGTCCCTCCTGTCGGATTTTGCCTTCTGGCAATTGCGACAGGAGGGTGACTCTCCGGCTAGCCAGCTGGTGCATCCCGTCCTGAGGTGCGGGCCCCCGCAGTGGCTGCACACCTCCTCTGCCTCCGTGCACAGCCTCTTCGTGTGCCCGTACCCCAGGCACTTGGAGCACTGGACGAGAGGGGACTGGTCGGCCACTCTGACGCGCTGGAGGTCCACGTGGACCGCCTCCGCTGCCGTCAGTCGACCCCACAGCTTCGGCGACACCCGCAGGACCACATGGCACGTGAGCTCATTCCTGGCCCTCTTCCGGTAGAGGACGTGCATCCGCAAGTCTTCCTCTTTCAATCCTTTCAAGAGGTCCCTGTTTTGCTTGCGGATGCATTGAACTATTTCCTTATCCTCGTGGACCTTCAAGGTATCCTTGAGGACCACGAGGGGATCTTTGTTCTTCATGTCCTCCACCCTCAAATCGCCGCCCGCACTCCGCAACTTTTCCTTTATCCTATTCATTTCTGTTTCCGTGCTGCAACCTACAATTACTCTTCTGTCCTTTGCTTTCCGAATACTGTCAATTTTGAATCCTTCGTCTCTGGCGTTGACTGCTTTACGCAGTTTCTCCAGGACCTGCTCTCCAGTTTCTGTCTCGTCCTTGGACGTGATTGCCACTGAGTGCGTGGCCTGTGAACTCAGTGACGATCTTCTCGTCCCTCCAGCTACTATGTTTGCGTATGTGTTCTTTTCCTGTACTTGTCTGTGTTTTTCTATAATGTCTTTTAATTCTTCCATCTTCATATTATTTTCTTTTATTAGCTTGGAGTGTTCTTCTAGTCGTGTTATTATGTCTTCTTCTTTTCCTTTGTTTCTCAGGTCCTTTCCTATTTCATTTTCTTTCTTCTGTTCTTCCTTTTCTTTGTCTTTGTTTGCGTTGCCTTTCTTCTGCTCTGCTTCTTTGAAAAGTTGGTATAACCTCTCTGTTGCCTTTAATATTTCTTGCTTAATTTCGGTCTTTGTATTTCGCGTCAAGTTAATGTTTTCCTTCACCTTTTGTAGGCAAGCCTTTGCTTCTGTCATACTGCTTAGATATTTTGCTGCAGGCTGCGGTGGTGGCTGTGACTGTTCCACCACCTTTGAGGACTTTGTTGTGGCCTTTTTTGTTGTGATTGCCTCAGTTTCCGCTCCTTTTGCTGGGGAGCGGGGGCGCTTTCCTTCTGTCTTCCCGGCTTCCCACTCCCCTATGCTTTTTCTCACCTTGGACATTTTCGTTGGTGATGGGTCACCTTTGTTTGTGACCTCTGCTACGGCGGAGGCTTCGTCAACTTTTCTTTCAGGGGTGCGGAGCATGTTGTCAATTTTGCAGGGGGATACGTCGATTTTTAAAACTTATTACTAATTCGTCAATAGACCTTATAACTACTTAAATTACGGACAGTGTATATACGAATAAAATTATATAAAACAATATTGTTTGCAGTTAAAAGTTAAAAACAATGTAAAAATATTTAAAAAATTTTAAAGCTTTTTAAAATTTTTGGTCAAAGTATCAGTCTTATGCTTAAATTTAATTTAAAAACTAGCTTATTCTAGTACACTTGTCAAAAGACTAAAGTGTAGGTCAGGTACATTTGTCAATTTAATACTATTTACTATACTATAGACTAGAATTAACTACTTATAACTAATCTTATTTATTATATAAACTTGCCAAAAAGCTAAGTTTATTGGTCTAAAATCTTATAATTATGTTGGGCCCGTATTGTTCGCACTATGGGCTACCCGTCACAATTTTTCCGGATTTTTTCCCACGTGTTTTGGAAAATTTTCGTAATTCAATTCGGAAAAAAACTTTTTTATTTTGGGACTTTTTTACAAATTTTTTCTTTAATAATGTTCTCCTCACTAAATAAATACGATTTGCAGAGTTTGTTTATCAATTTTAAAACCTTAGAGTCCTTAAAAAGTCTTTGTTTACATTTCGTCTTTGTTTACTTTTGCACTATATGTTATATTAGTCTTAACACTGAAACTATTTGCCCAAAAAATCCAAATTTGGTATTAATCTGTTCGTCTTTTTCCACTGTTTTTTATTGTATTTTAAAAACTATAGGTCGTCGATTTGTTTTTTGAATTACGATTTTTTGAAATTTTCATCACTTTTTGTCACTTTTTCTTGCTTTATATTTTCTGTTTTTGTTGTCCGATTTTAAAGACCGAAGTGTCCTCTTAACCGGCTTTTTACGGGCTATCCAACGCACTTTGTCACGTCTTTCCACCACGTCTGGATCGGGTACCTCGTGGCCACGCGGTACTTGTTTTTTTGGATTTTTCCAGACTTTCCCGAGTCCGGAAAATTTCAGAAACCGCCCGAGGTCCAGGTCCTCAACGAGCACTTTCGATTGGTATGAAAAAACCCATACGTCATCGATCTTATTTCTGCGGCGTTAATTTTCTAAGTTGAAAAACTGTACATATTGCAGTTTTTCAGTCTTAACTTTTTTCCTTTTTCTTTTTCCTTTTAGCTTTTTGTATCTTTAGCTTCGTCTCGTCGTGCCGCGTCGAATGGTATACTTCTTGATTGATTTTCTTCAACTTTTTCCACCACTTTTGATTTTAGCACTTTTTTCTTTGCCGGAGCACTTTTAACGTCACCGGGAGTGGTGTTGCCTCCACGGGGTGTCAAGCGCGACTGGTTAGGTTAGGTTAGGTTAGGTTAGGTTAGGTTAGGTTAGGTTAGGTTAGGTTAGGTTAGGTTAGGTTAGGTTAGGTTAGGTTAGGTTAGGTTAGGTTAGGTTAGGTTAGGTTAGGTTAGGTTAGGTTAGGTTAGGTTAGGTTAGGTTAGGTTAGGTTAGGTTAGGTTAGGTTAGGTTAGGTTAGGTTAGGTTAGGTTAGGTTAGGTTAGGTTAGGTTAGGTTAGGTTAGGTTAGGTTAGGTTAGGTTAGGTTAGGTTAGGTTAGGTTAGGTTAGGTTAGGTTAGGTTAGGTTAGGTTAGGTTAGGTTAGGTTAGGTTAGGTTAGGTTAGGTTAGGTTAGGTTAGGTTAGGTTAGGTTAGGTTAGGTTAGGTTAGGTTAGGTTAGGTTAGGTTAGGTTAGGTTAGGTTAGGTTAGGTTAGGTTAGGTTAGGTTAGGTTAGGTTAGGTTAGGTTAGGTTAGGTTAGGTTAGGTTAGGTTAGGTTAGGTTAGGTTAGGTTAGGTTAGGTTAGGTTAGGTTAGGTTAGGTTAGGTTAGGTTAGGTTAGGTTAGGTTAGGTTAGGTTAGGTTAGGTTAGGTTAGGTTAGGTTAGGTTAGGTTAGGTTAGGTTAGGTTAGGTTAGGTTAGGTTTTTTTTTTTTTTTTTTTTTTGGGCGGCTCTATGCCGCCCTCTCGTTCCCCTGATATTCTTTTCAGGGACCTTGGTTGCGGGGTAATAATTTTTTCATGCATACTTTTATTAATTTAAAATAGGTAAATACTGTACAATAGTTCATAATTCATTAAAAATATCTAAACTACTACTTATTACTAGGTCTGTACAGTATAAAAGCAAAAGCTTTGCATTATTTAAAATTCTAAAATACTAATATAAGTTAATAAACATTAAGTAAAAACAATAATTAAAAAATTCTAAAAATCGCAATCTAAGCTACCCTTAATCTAATATCACAGTTGTCTTGTTTCTTAAGATTACTTGCTTCGCCACCGATTTACAATATTTAAGGAATATATTTCTTTTCTTTTTGTCTATTATAATTTTCCTAATATTTTCCACGCTTATTCTCTCCTCCATTTCTATTTCGCAGCTTAGCCTCACCGCCTCATGGACGGGGCACTCTGTGAGTAGGTGCAGCACGGACTCCTGTTTTCCAGGTTCACAAATACACGAAGGGCTCTCCTTACACCTGAACCTATTCAGGTATTCGGAGAACCCCCCATGTCCCGTGAAAATCTGGACCAGGTCCGGGTCCATTTCAATCTTGCGCAGGATGGGGTAGGCAGCCACGACGTCCGGGAAGAAGACTTTGGTCGTTGAGGCGGTGTCCCCTTCCTTGTAGCGCCTGTTCCACTCGTCAAGCGAGTCCAAGCGGATCTGTCGCTTGACGAATGAAACAGGGCATTTCTCGTAGCTGGGCTTGGTCTTCATTCCGATTGCTGCCTCCTTGGCGAGTACGTCGGCTCTTTCGTTTCCCTCCACCCCCACGTGCGCTTTCACCCAATTCAATCTTATATTCTTCCCTTTCTTTCTACTCTCTAATATTCTTCTCCTTGTATCCACCGCGAGTGGGTGGAGGGAATCGACGCTCGTCACTGCCTCAAGGGCCGATCTGGAATCGGAATGAATCCCAAAGCCCAACCTCGAGTCCGCGCATGCGAACTTCACCGCCTCGTGCAGGGCCAGCAGTTCCGCCTGGTATACGGTGCAGAAGTTACCCAACTTTAATTTCCGGCAATATGTCTCCGCGGCGCCATTCCATACGGATAGCGCCGCGCCGACTTTGCCGTCAATTTTGCTGCCATCGGTGTAGATGTCTACATCGACGGCAGCTCGCCGGGCCCCTTCGTCACCGTCCGCCTGGCTGCCGAACTGCAGCCCCTCCAGGTGCGCGGGGTGGACTGTCCGGGCGTGCAGGACCGGTCTCTCTAGTTCCAAATCTCCCAGCACCCGCTGGGTGTGGCCCTTCTTTACTTGGTAAAGGAGGGCCGCCTCTTGGACCCTTAGGTCCAGAGGAAGCAACCCAGCGAGTGCTAGGGCCGCGTTCAGAGACACGGTCCTGTACGCCCTGACGATCTTTTGTGCAAATCCCCGCTGCACCCGGTCCAACAACACTCTAGTCCCCTTCCTTTCCGCCGCCGGCGCCCACGCGCTGGCCGCGTAAAGGATGATGGGCTCAACCACTGCCACGTATATGGTTCTGACGATCTCCGGGTTAAGGCCCCACGAGACCCTGGCTGCTCTTGACAGCTGACGATGGATTCCCTGTGCCTTGCAGCACACGTTGGCTATATGTGCCTTAAAGGTGAGTCCATCGTCAACTGTCAGGCCCAGGATTTTGACTTCTTTTACGAGCTCAATGGGCTTCCCGCCCATGCTCAGACGTGGGGAGTCGTATTTGGTCCTCCTGGTGAGGACCATCGCTTTGCTCTTGTGAGGAGCAAAGCTCAGCTTATTACGAACTCCCCACCCCTGAACACGAGCGAGGGCCTCATTGGCTCTTCGTTGAATGTCTGCGGAGTCGTCCCCGGAGAACATCAGAACCACATCATCGGCAAAAGCCTGGCAGTGGACACCCACGCTATCCAGCTCCACCAGAAGGGGATTCAGCAGCAAGTTCCAAAAAGTAGGCCCCCCGATGGAGCCCTGCACGCAGCCCTTGGTGGCACTTTTGGTGGCCTCCGCTCCCGCAAACCTGAGGCGCACCGATCGCTCGCTAAAGTAGCTGTCGATCAAGCGCCTCAGATTTGCGGGGCAGCGGGTCTCGGCCAACCTGCACCGGACCGCGGGCCACCACGCGTTGTCGAAGGCTCCCTCTATGTCAAGTGACACGAGCACTGTGATCTTTTTTGCTCTGATGTTACTCCTGATGTGTGTCAACATGTCATAGAGGGAGTCTTCGGTGCCGCGCTGCGGCATGAATCCATATTGGCGCCCGCTGATCGACGGTGCAGTGTGCCACCTTACGCGTCTTATAGCCATTTTTTCTAAGATTTTTCCGAAAATTGGCAAGAGCCCGATTGGTCTATAAGACTTGGGCTGCGTGTAGGTCTCCTTCCCGGGTTTGGGCAGGACAACTATTGCTGCCTCTTTCCACCTTCTAGGGAAGCTGGAGAGGCCTAGGCACTTATTGGCTAGAGCCAGGAACATTTCAGGTCTGAGGGTGATCGCCGCCAAACATACATCGGCCGTGAGTCCATCTGGGCCAGGAGCCTTCTTCGGATTAAAGCTGGACGCGGACCACCTCAACTCTTCCAGTGTGAAGGGAGGGTCACATGAGTCATCATGTGACCCTTCATTCAACCTATCCGCCTTCCGTCTTATTTCTTTGTGGTCCGCGTCATCCTCTTCCGGATTGTCGTCCGGAAAGAAGGTCTCGACAAGCCTCCTGGCCGACTCTGCCCCTTCCAGTACCCTTCCATCCTTCATCAATTGTACATCGTCCTTCCTTACCTCTGTGCGGCGAATCACCCTATAAATACCGTCCCACATGGTTTCGCGGTCTTGCCTTTCACAAAATCTCTTCCAACTCTGGGTCTGAGCCTTCTTCATCTCCAGCCTGTAGAGTTCCCTAGCGTCGATGTATTGCCGCACGACCCAGTCTCTGCGAACTGGCGCCGCGCAGGAGATCCGCCTCCGCTTCCTCAAGACATCAGTCTTGAGTTTGGAGAGCTCTTCGGACCACCAAGGCAATCCTGCTTTCCTCTTCTTCCCTACCTTGGGCAGCACTTCTTCGCACACCTCCACCACAGTTTCCACAAATACACCAACTTCCTCTTCCAAACTCTCTTTCGTACTTATTCTTTCATATCTTCGCGCTGTCATTCCCTTTCTTTCCCACAACTGGGCGAGCTTCTCACGAAACCCGCTCCAGTCTGCTTTCTTGGTGGTGTACTTCCGGGTGGAGGAGGCGATTTCGGTGCGTTTAGGTCGGCCCAAGTCGAGGTCGAACAGAATTGCCCTGTGGTCCGAACTGGATACGTCCTCCGAGAGGCGCCAGTTTGCGACTTTACCGAGCATGTGGGTCGAGCAAGCCGTTACATCGACATTGCTAGAGAACCTACACCCGCCCCTGATGACTTCAAAAGTAGGCTCAGACCCCTCATTCAGTACATGCAGACCCAGCTCGTCGAGTTTTTCCGCAGCCGTAATCCCCCTCTTGTTATCCTTCCGGCTGCCCCACCAGGTGTTCCACGCATTCAGATCACCTCCCAGTATCACGCCGACCGTGCCCAGTCCCTCCACAGCGGATCCCATCGTATCCAGGAGCGGCTCGATGGGCTTATCTGGCTCCAGGTAGACAGACACCACGCCCACCTCCCACGCCGCAGTACCCAACTTTGCAACAGCAACATTGCAAGTGGTTAGGTCCTGGCGGTGGGTGATGGTAATGGTGTCGTCGAACAGCACAATGGCCGCCTTGACCACCGAATCGGTGGGCTGGCTCCTGGCACATTGCACTGTTCTTGTCCCTGGATGCTGCCGCATCTCACCGCGACTGCCAATATAGGGCTCCTGGATTAAGGCGAACGAGAGCTTGCGCTTGGTCGCCTCCATGATGAGCTCCGCCGTGGCGAGCTCGGACCGTTGCAGGTTCGCCTGCACGACGCGATACTGGGGCCGCCCGGTAGAAGGGAAACTTGGTACGCCTGGGGTGCCCTTAGCAATAAGCTACTGACGACCTCGCCAGGGATTCCCACTTCCTTCTAACCGGGCATTCTTCACTGAATGCCGTGTGATCCCTCCTGTCGATCTTCGCAATGGCGCAGTTGCGACAGGTCGGTGGTTTCCCGGCTTGCCGGTCGGGGCACACTAGCCCGAGGTGTGGCCCACCACAGTGGCAGCAGGAGTCTTCAGACTCCTTGCAATGCCGCTTGGTGTGCCCGTACCCCAGGCATCGTGTGCACTGCACAAGGGGGGACTGGTCCCGCACCCTGACTCGCTGGAGGTCCACATGTATAGATCCCGCTTCCGTAAATCTCTGCCATATCCGCGGTGACACTCTTAGGACCATGTGGCACGTATGCTCATTCCTGGCTCGCCTGCGGAACCTCACTTCCATCCGCATATTCTCTCCATCTATACCTCTCAGTAATTCCGCGTTCTGACGCCCGATTGCCCTGATTACGTCCTCATCCTTGTTATAGGACAGTACGTCCATCAGGACAATCAGGGGGTCTTTACTCCTTACATCCTGCACATTTAAATTTCCCGCGGCCGTCTTGAGCCTCTCCTTCACGCGACTCAGCTCCCTTTCCGTGCCGCAACCTACTATCACCTTCCTGTCGCGTACTTTCCTTATCCTATCTATTTTGATTCCTTCTTCGGTGGCGTTAACTGCTTTCCTAATCTTATCTAGCACCTGGTCCCCGGTTTCCTTGTCGTCTGTGGACGAGATCGCCACAGAGTGTGTGGCCGCCGCACCCTGTGGCGATCTTTTTGCCCCCCCGGCTACCACGCTCGCGTAGGTACCCTGCACGCTCGAGTCTTTTAGAACCGACCTCAGGCTTTCCATCTCCCTGCTGGTCTTTTCGAGCAGCAGGGAGTGCTCCTCAAGTCTGCGTACTAGTTCCTTACCTAGAGGGGACTCCTGAGGGGCGGAGGTAGGCTCGGAAGAGGCGATGGTTTGGATCCCCTGCTCCCCCGTCTCCCTCCTCCCCCCCTCATGCCCCCTCTTTCCCTTTCCTCTTTCTTTCCTGAGATCGGTTTCAGCTTCCTTCACCAGGCTATAAAGTTTTTCAATGGCGGCTGTGACCTCAGTTTTTATCTCCGTCTTCAGGTTGCGCGAGCCGTTCAAGTGAAGTTTTGCTTTATTCAAGCATCCTCGCGCAACCTGAATACGGTCCAGGGTGCTTACCACCTTATTCCCTGAGGGCCCAGCCGCCATCTCCGGTTGAGGTTTCTCGAGGGCGGTCACCTGCCGCTTGCGTTCAGCCGGGGTTGCCTTTTTTGGGGGGGTCTGCAATGTGGGGTCCTTGCCGGACTCCCACTCCCCCACACTCTTACGGACGCTCAGGACCTGCGAATTCTGATCCACTGCTGGTGAGTGGTCAGCTACCTCCCTTTCCATTTCCCTACTGGTGTCCTGAGCGCCGTCTTTCTTAACCGGGGTCCTGATACCGAACATCTTGGGGAACACGTCTATTTGCTAAAACTTAAATCTATCTTTAAAACTTAGACTAAGTTTAAAATTTAAAATAATAAATATGATAAAGTAAAATTTAAAATTTAAAGTTTGAGATCAAAATTATTTACAAGTGTAAAGTTAAAATTTTACAAATTCAAATATCAGAGTTAAAATTTTTGAAATGTAGATATGGTAAGATAATATTCAAAGTTTAAAAAGTTTAAAATCAATTTTAAAATTAAAAGTATAAAATTTAAAAAGTTAAAAAAATTTTAAAATTTAAAAAGTTAAAAAAACATTTTTAAAATTTAAAATTCAAGTCTTAAAATTCTTTGGTATGTAATATGGTAATAAAATTCAAGAAATTTTTAAAAGTACAAAATCAAAATTAAATTTAAAAGTGTAATATTTGAAAGTTAGAAAAGTTTAAAAACCGAAACCCGACAATCTAAAATTCAAAGTTTAAAAATTTCTTTAAGATGTACAGTCATATGTTTAAAATTTTCCACAAACAATTTAGTCCAATTAAATGTCAAACATCAGTCTTGTTTTCTGGTCAACTCCTTTGGCCAGCTGTCAATTAAATTTTTAAAACTATGTTTACACTTACACTTATCAGCTATATATTCTGAGTCAATAAACCCAGAGTATGTCTATTAAAGTACTAAACAACATTGGGGTCAATAAACCCTGTCAGTATTAATTTAAAATCTTATTTCTATGTTTTTAAAACTTATTCTATATACACAGGGTCAAGAGACCTTGTGTATGTCATATACAATGTCTGGCACACTATATAGGGTTAGTAGACCCTGTCATCAACTTATAGCTGTCTATATATGTCACTAATATTCTATGCCAGGGTATATTTAACTAATATAACAAATTATAAAAAGTTGTAAATTTTTTGTCAGATTTTGTTATATTGTTATATTGGACCTATCTTAGTCAATTTGGGTCTAAAAAATTTGGAGAAGGTATCGTTGCACTGGTCTTGAGGTGGGCTATCCGGTTATGCAATGATAACCTTACCTTGTCGATCTGGTTTCCAAGATATGATTTTTTGAAGTCCACTCACTTTTTATCACTTTTTTCGGAGCTGATATCTTCACTCCTGGGTACCCGATTTCAGATCTGAAACCGGGGGGCTTCCTGTCTCCTTCTCCTCTATTGAGTGAGGTACGTCACCGCCATCCAGGACTCCTGGGTCCAGGTCCTCGTGGCCACGCGGTTTTGGTTTTCGCCGCTTTTCTCCGGATTTTCCAGGGGCTTAATTTCCACAAACCGCACGAGACCCTGGGCCTCGTTGAGATCTATCGTTTGGTATATAGAATACCATATGTCACAGATCTTGTTCCGCCGGAATGATTTTTGACACTAAAAAAGTTTGGTTATTTTGCCGTTTTTGGTTGTCACACTTTCTCCTTTTCACTTTCTAATTTTCTTTTTACACTGTTGTAACCTCCTAATTTTTGCGCATCTTTTGGTATATAGCACTTGTATTTCCGCGATACTTTTTCGATTTTTCTAATTTTACGTAATGTTGGAAGCGTTGTTTGCTCCCGGAGCGACTTTGGGATGCGCGGACACGGTCTACTCGGGTCGGCGTTTGGCGCGTGACTGGTTAGGTTAGGTTAGGTTTTTTTTTTTTTTTTTTTTTTTTTTTTTTTGTATGGGCGGCGCTATGCCGCCCTCTCGTTCCCCCTAGCGTAGTAAAAGCCAGAGACGTTGTTTACTTTATTAAATTATAAAATCAATATACAATTTTCTTACATCTAATTACGACTAATACAATTTTAAAACCTGTAAAAAATTTTTTTAAAAATACAATAAAACTTATTTCCTACAATAAAATCTTAATTTAAAACCAGTAACAATTTAAACAATATAATAAAACTTATTTCCTACAATAAAATCTTGGTTTAAATCAGGTACTTGCGTTCTTGTTGTCTGTGTTCGGTTCTATTCTTTATTTTTCTTTATCACTTTTTCGGCTATTGTTTTACAAAATTCTATAAATTTACTTCGTGTTTCCTTGTTTCTTAGTAGACTACTTATATTTTCTAAAGTTATTCTTTCTTTTATTTCTATTTCTAGGTCTACCCTACTTCTGCCGAACACCGGACATTCAGTGATAATGTGCAACACGGACTCTTCCCGTGCTGGATCACAGGTGCATGAGGGGCTCTCCCTACACTTAAACCTGTGTAGGTATTGAGCGAACCCCCCATGCCCCGTAAACACCTGAACCAGCACGGGATCCAATTCTATGCTGCGAAGTACCGGGTAGGCGCTAACCGCATCTGGGAAGAAGACCTTCGTTGTCGAGGCCGTCTCCCCGTCCTTGTATCTCCCGTTCCATTCGTCAAGCGATTCCAACCGAAGTTGTCGCTTGACGAATGAAACGGGACATCTATCGTAATGAGGCTTGGTCTTTACCCCGACTGCAGCCTGCTTCGCAAGTTCGTCCGCCCTTTCATTACCCTCCACCCCCACATGCGCCTTCACCCAATTCCATGTTATAATTTTTCCTTTTTCCTCTATCTCCTTCTTTAGCCTTCTAATTTCCATTACCAGGGGGTGGAGGGAGTCAATGTTTTGCAGCGTTTCAAGGGCGGACCTCGAGTCGGAGTAAATCCCAAACCTCTCCGAGGAACTTCTATCTATATATCTAACGGCCTCATATAGGGCATACAGTTCCGCCTGATATACGGTGCAGAAGTCGCCCAGCTTTAATTTCCGGCAGTACGTCTCCGCGGCGCTATTCCATACCGATAGCGCCGCGCCGACCCTGCCGTCAATTTTGCTGCCGTCGGTGTAAATCCTTACATCGACGGCAGCTCGCTGGGCGGCTTCGTCGCCGTCCGTCAAGCAGTCGAACTGCAGCCCTCCCAGGCGAGCGGGGTGCTGGGACTCCTCAAACTTGGACGGCCTCTCCAAATCTCGATCCCCCAACACCCGCCGGGAGTAACC
>JANLBV010000118.1:0-22000 GCA_029849275.1 Papilio elwesi
GAGTAGTTCGTCGAGTAGTTGGTCGAGTAGTTGGTTGAGTAATTAGTCGAGTAGTTGGTCGAGTGATTGGTCGAGTAGTTGGTCGAGTAGTTGGTCGAGTAGTTGGTCGAGTAGTTGGTCAAGAAGTTCTCGAGTAGTTGGTCGAGTAGTTGGTCGAGTAGTTGGTCGAGTGATTGGTCGAGTGATTGGTCGAGTAGTCGGTCGAGTGGTCGGTCGAGTACTTGGTCGAGTAGTTGGTCGAGTAGTTGGTCGAGTAGTTGGTCGAGTAGTTGGTTGAGTAGTTGGTCGAGTGATTGCTCCAGTAGTTGGTCGAGTAGTTTATCGAGTGATTGGTCGAGTAGTTGGTCGAGTAGTTGGTCGAGTAGTTGGTCGAGTGATTGGTCGAGTGATTGGTCGAGTAGTCGGTCGAGTGGTCGGTCGAGTAGTTGGTCGAGTGATTGGTCGAGTAGTTGGTCGAGTAGTTGGTTGAGTAGTTGGTCGAGTAGTTGGTCGAGTGATTGGTCGAGTGGTCGGTCGAGTGGTCGGTCGAGTGATTGCTCCAGTAGTTGGTCGAGTAGTTGGTCGAGTACTTGGTCTAGTAGTTGGTCGAGTGATTGCTCCAGTAGTTGGTCGAGTAGTTGGTCGAGTGATTGGTCGAGTAGTTGGTCGAGTATTTGGTCGAGTAGTTGGTCGAGTGATTGCTCCAGTAGTTGGTCGAGTAGTTTATCGAGTGATTGGTCGAGTAGTTGGTCGAGTAGTTGGTCAAGTAGTTGGTCGAGTAGTTGGTCGAGTAGTTGGTCGAGTAGTTGGTCGAGTAGTTGGTCGAGTAGTTGGTCGAGTAGTTGGTCGAGTGGTCGGTCGAGTAATTGGTCGTGTAGTTGGTCGAGTAGTTGGTCGAGTAGTTGGTTGAGTAATTAGTCGAGTAGTTGGTCGAGTAGTTGGTCGAGTGATTGGTCGAGTAGTTGGTCGAGTAGTTGGTCGAGTAGTTGGTCGAGTAGTTGGTCGAGTAGTTGGTCGAGTAGTTGGTCGAGTAGTTGGTCGAGTAGTTGGTCGAGTGATTGGTCGAGTAGTTGGTCGAGTAGTTGGTCGAGTAGTTGGTCGAGTAGTTGGTCAAGTAGTTGGTCGAGTAATTGGTCGAGTAGTTGGTCGAGTAGTTGGTCGAGTGATTGGTCGAGTGATTGGTCGAGTAGTCGGTCGAGTGGTCGGTCGAGTAGTTGGTCGAGTAGTTGGTCGAGTAGTTCGTCGAGTAGTTGGTCGAGTAGTTGGTTGAGTAATTAGTCGAGTAGTTGGTCGAGTGATTGGTCGAGTAGTTGGTTGAGTAGTGAGTCGAGTGATTGCTCGAGTAGTTGGTCGAGTGGTCGGTCGAGTGGTTGGTCGAGTAGTTTGTCGAGTAGTTGGTCGAGTGATTGGTCGACTAGTTGGTCGAGTAGTTGGTCGAGCGATTGGTCGAGTAGGTGGTCGAGCGATTGGTCGAGTAGTTGGTCGAGTAGTTGGTCGAGTAGTTGGTCGAGTAGTTGGTTGAGTAATTAGTCGAGTAGTTGGTCGAGTAGTTGGTCGAGTAGTTGGTCGAGTGATTGGTCGAGTAGTTGGTCGAGTAGTTGGTCGAGTAGTTGGTCAAGTAGTTGGTCGAGTAATTGGTCGAGTAGTTGGTCGAGTAGTTGGTCGAGTGATTGGTCGAGTAGTTGGTCGAGTAGTTGGTCGAGTAGTTGGTCAAGAAGTTCTCGAGTAGTTGGTCGAGTAGTTGGTCGAGTAGTTGGTCGAGTGATTGGTCGAGTGATTGGTCGAGTAGTCGGTCGAGTGGTCGGTCGAGTACTTGGTCGAGTAGTTGGTCGAGTAGTTGGTCGAGTAGTTGGTCGAGTAGTTGGTTGAGTAATTAGTCGAGTAGTTGGTCGAGTAGTTGGTCGAGTAGTTGGTCGAGTGATTGGTCGAGTGGTCGGTCGAGTGGTCGGTCGAGTGATTGCTCGAGTAGTTGGTCGAGTAGTTGGTCGAGTAGTTGGTCGAGTGATTGCTCCAGTAGTTGTTCGAGTAGTTGGTCGAGTGATTGGTCGAGTAGTTGGTCGAGTGGTCGGTCGAGTAGTTGGTCGAGTAGTTGGTCGAGTAGTTGGTCGAGTAGTTGGTCGAGTGATTGGTCGAGTGGTCGGTCGAGTGGTCGGTCGAGTGATTGCTCCAGTAGTTGGTCGAGTAGTTGGTCGAGTAGTTGGTCGAGTAGTTGGTCGAGTGATTGCTCCAGTAGTTGGTCGAGTAGTTGGTCGAGTGATTGGTCGAGTAGTTGGTCGAGTATTTGGTCGAGTAGTTGGTCGAGTGATTGCTCCAGTAGTTGGTCGAGTAGTTTATCGAGTGATTGGTCGAGTAGTTGGTCGAGTAGTTGGTCAAGTAGTTGGTCGAGTAGTTGGTCGAGTAGTTGGTCGAGTAGTTGGTCGAGTAGTTGGTCGAGTAGTTGGTCGAGTAGTTGGTCGAGTAGTTGGTCGAGTAGTTGGTCGAGTGATTGGTCGAGTGATTGGTCGAGTAGTCGGTCGAGTGGTCGGTCGAGTAGTTGGTCGAGTGATTGGTCGAGTAGTTGGTCGAGTAGTTGGTTGAGTAGTTGGTCGAGTAGTTGGTCGAGTAGTTGGTCGCGTGATTGGTGGAGTAGTCGGTCGAGTGGTCGGTCGAGTAGTTGGTCGAGTAGTTGGTCGAGTAGTTGGTCGAGCGATTGTTCGAGTAGTTGGTCGAGTAGTTGGTCGAGTAGTTGGTCGAGTAGTTGGTTGAGTAGTCGGTCGAGTGGTCGGTCGAGTAGTTGGTCGAGTAGTTGGTCGAGTAGTTGGTCGAGTAGTTGGTTGAGTAATTAGTCGAGTAGTTGGTCGAGTAATTGGTCGAGTAGTTGGTCGAGTGATTGGTCGAGTGGTCGGTCGAGTGGTCGGTCGAGTGATTGCTCGAGTAGTTGGTCGAGTAGTTGGTCGAGTGATTGCTCCAGTTGTTGGTCGAGTAGTTGGTCGAGTGATTGGTCGAGTAGTTGGTCGAGTATTTGGTCGAGTAGTTGGTCGAGTGATTGCTCCAGTAGTTGGTCGAGTAGTTTATCGAGTGATTGTCAAATAGTTGGTCTAGTAGTTGGTCGAGTAGTTGGTCGAGCGATTGGTCGAGTAGTTGGTCGAGTAGTTGGTCGAGTAGTTGGACGAGTAGTTGGTCGAGTAGTTGGTCGAGTAGTTGGTCGAGTGATTGGTCGAGAAGTCGGTCGAGTGGTCGGTCGAGTAATTGGTCGAGTAGTTGGTCGAGTAGTTGGTCGAGTAGTTGGTTGAGTAATTAGTCGAGTAGTTGGTCGAGTAGTTGGTCGAGTAGTTGGTCGAGTGATTGGTCGAGTGGTCGGTCGAGTGGTCGGTCGAGTGATTGCTCGAGTAGTTGGTCGAGTAGTTGGTCGAGTAGTTGGTCGAGTGATTGCTCCAGTAGTTGGTCGAGTAGTTGGTCGAGTGATTGGTCGAGTAGTTGGTCTAGTAGTTGGTCGAGTGATTGGTCGAGTAGTTGGTCGAGTAGTTGGTCGAGTAGTTGGTCGAGTAGTTGGTCGAGTAGTTGGTCGAGTAGTTGGTCGAGTAGTTGGTCGAGTAGTTGGTCGAGTGATTGGTCGAGTAGTTGGTCGAGTAGTTGGTCGAGTAGTTGGTCGAGTAGTTGGTCAAGTAGTTGGTCGAGTAATTGGTCGAGTAGTTGGTCGAGTAGTTGGTCGAGTGATTGGTCGAGTGATTGGTCGAGTAGTCGGTCGAGTGGTCGGTCGAGTAGTTGTTCGAGTAGTTGGTCGAGTAGTTCGTCGAGTAGTTGGTCGAGTAGTTGGTTGAGTAATTAGTCGAGTAGTTGGTCGAGTGATTGGTCGAGTAGTTGGTTGAGTAGTGAGTCGAGTGATTGATCGAGTAGTTGGTCGAGTGGTCAGTCGAGTGGTTGGTCGAGTAGTTTGTCGAGTAGTTGGTCGAGTGATTGGTCGACAAGTTGGTCGAGTAGTTGGTCGAGCGATTGGTTGAGTAGGTGGTCGAGCGATTGGTCGAGTAGTTGGTCGAGTAGTTGGTCGAGTAGTTGGTCGAGTAGTTGGTTGAGTAATTAGTCGAGTAGTTGGTCGAGTAGTTGGTCGGGTAGTTGGTCGAGTGATTGGTCGAGTAGTTGGTCGAGTAGTTGGTCGAGTAGTTGGTCAAGTAGTTGGTCGAGTAATTGGTCGAGTAGTTGGTCGAGTAGTTGGTCGAGTGATTGGTCGAGTGATTGGTCGAGTAGTTGGTCGAGTAGTTGGTCAAGTAGTTGGTCGAGTAGTTGGTCGAGTAGTTGGTCGAGTAGTTGGTCGAGTAGTTGGTCGAGTGATTGGTCGAGTAGTTGGTCGAGTAGTTGGTCGAGTAGTTGGTCGAGTAGTTGGTCAAGAAGTTGGTCGAGTAGTTGGTCGAGTAGTTGGTCGAGTAGTTGGTCGAGTGATTGGTCGAGTAGTCGGTCGAGTGGTCGGTCGAGTAGTTGGTAGAGTAGTTGGTCGAGTAGTTGGTCGAGTAGTTGGTCGAGTAGTTGGTTGAGTAATTAGTCGAGTAGTTGGTCGAGTAGTTGGTCGAGTAGTTGGTCGAGTGATTGGTCGAGTGGTCGGTCGAGTGGTCGGTCGAGTGATTGCTCGAGTAGTTGGTCGAGTAGTTGGTCGAGTAGTTGGTCGAGTGATTGCTCCAGTAGTTGGTCGAGTAGTTGGTCGAGTGATTGGTCGAGTAGTTGGTCGAGTGGTCGGTCGAGTAGTTGGTCGAGTAGTTGGTCGAGTAGTTGGTCGAGTAGTTGGTCGAGTAGATGGGTGAGTAATTAGTCGAGTAGTTGGTCGAGTAGTTGGTCGAGTAGTTGGTCGAGTGATTGGTCGAGTGGTCGGTCGAGTGGTCGGTCGAGTGATTGCTCGAGTAGTTGGTCGAGTAGTTGGTCGAGTAGTTGGTCGAGTGATTGCACCAGTAGTTGGTCGAGTAGTTGGTCTAGTGATTGGTCGAGTAGTTGGTCGAGTATTTGGTCGAGTAGTTGGTCGAGTGATTGCTCCAGTAGTTGGTCGAGTAGTTTATCGAGTGATGGGTCGAGTAGTTGGTCGAGTAGTTGGTCAAGTAGTTGGTCGAGTAGTTGGTCGAGTAGTTGGTCGAGTAGTTTGTCGAGTGATTGGTCGAGTGATTGGTCGAGTAGTCGGTCGAGTGGTCGGTCGAGTAGTTGGTCGAGTACTTGGTCGAGTAGTTGGTCGAGTAGTTGGTCGAGTAGTTGGTCGAGTAGTTGGTCGAGTAGTTGGTCGAGTGATTGGTCGAGTAGTTGGTCGAGTAGTTGGTTGAGTAGTTGGTCGAGTAGTTGGTCGAGTAGTTGGTCGCGTGATTGGTGGAGTAGTCGGTCGAGTGGTCGGTCGAGTAGTTGGTCGAGTAGTTGGTCGAGTAGTTGGTCGAGTAATTGGTCGAGCGATTGTTCGAGTAGTTGGTCGAGTAGTTGGTCGAGTAGTTGGTCGAGTAGTTGGTTGAGTAGTTGGTCGAGTAGTTGGTCGAGTAGTTGGTCGAGTGATTGGTCGAGAAGTCGGTCGAGTGGTCGGTCGAGTAGTTGGTCGAGTAGTTGGTCGAGTAGTTTGTCGAGTAGTTGGTTGAGTAATTAGTCGAGTAGTTGGTCGAGTAGTTGGTCGAGTAGTTGGTTGAGTAGTTGGTCGAGTAGTTGGTCGAGTGATTGGTCGAGTGGTCGGTCGAGTGGTCGGTCGAGTGATTGCTCCAGTAGTTGGTCGAGTAGTTGGTCGAGTACTTGGTCTAGTAGTTGGTCGAGTGATTGCTCCAGTAGTTGGTCGAGTAGTTGGTCGAGTGATTGGTCGAGTAGTTGGTCGAGTATTTGGTCGAGTAGTTGGTCGAGTGATTGCTCCAGTAGTTGGTCGAGTAGTTTATCGAGTGATTGGTCGAGTAGTTGGTCGAGTAGTTGGTCAAGTAGTTGGTCGAGTAGTTGGTCGAGTAGTTGGTCGAGTAGTTGGTCGAGTAGTTGGTCGAGTAGTTGGTCGAGTAGTTGGTCGAGTGGTCGGTCGAGTAATTGGTCGTGTAGTTGGTCGAGTAGTTGGTCGAGTAGTTGGTTGAGTAATTAGTCGAGTAGTTGGTCGAGTAGTTGGTCGAGTGATTGGTCGAGTAGTTGGTCGAGTAGTTGGTCGAGTAGTTGGTCGAGTAGTTGGTCGAGTAGTTGGTCGAGTAGTTGGTCGAGTAGTTGGTCGAGTAGTTGGTCGAGTGATTGGTCGAGTAGTTGGTCGAGTAGTTGGTCGAGTAGTTGGTCGAGTAGTTGGTCGAGTAGTTGGTCAAGTAGTTGGTCGAGTAATTGGTCGAGTAGTTGGTCGAGTAGTTGGTCGAGTGATTGGTCGAGTGATTGGTCGAGTAGTCGGTCGAGTGGTCGGTCGAGTAGTTGGTCGAGTAGTTGGTCGAGTAGTTCGTCGAGTAGTTGGTCGAGTAGTTGGTTGAGTAATTAGTCGAGTAGTTGGTCGAGTGATTGGTCGAGTAGTTGGTTGAGTAGTGAGTCGAGTGATTGCTCGAGTAGTTGGTCGAGTGGTCGGTCGAGTGGTTGGTCGAGTAGTTTGTCGAGTAGTTGGTCGAGTGATTGGTCGACTAGTTGGTCGAGTAGTTGGTCGAGCGATTGGTCGAGTAGGTGGTCGAGCGATTGGTCGAGTAGTTGGTCGAGTAGTTGGTCGAGTAGTTGGTCGAGTAGTTGGTTGAGTAATTAGTCGAGTAGTTGGTCGAGTAGTTGGTCGAGTAGTTGGTCGAGTGATTGGTCGAGTAGTTGGTCGAGTAGTTGGTCGAGTAGTTGGTCAAGTAGTTGGTCGAGTAATTGGTCGAGTAGTTGGTCGAGTAGTTGGTCGAGTGATTGGTCGAGTAGTTGGTCGAGTAGTTGGTCGAGTAGTTGGTCAAGAAGTTCTCGAGTAGTTGGTCGAGTAGTTGGTCGAGTAGTTGGTCGAGTGATTGGTCGAGTGATTGGTCGAGTAGTCGGTCGAGTGGTCGGTCGAGTACTTGGTCGAGTAGTTGGTCGAGTAGTTGGTCGAGTAGTTGGTCGAGTAGTTGGTTGAGTAATTAGTCGAGTAGTTGGTCGAGTAGTTGGTCGAGTAGTTGGTCGAGTGATTGGTCGAGTGGTCGGTCGAGTGGTCGGTCGAGTGATTGCTCGAGTAGTTGGTCGAGTAGTTGGTCGAGTAGTTGGTCGAGTGATTGCTCCAGTAGTTGTTCGAGTAGTTGGTCGAGTGATTGGTCGAGTAGTTGGTCGAGTGGTCGGTCGAGTAGTTGGTCGAGTAGTTGGTCGAGTAGTTGGTCGAGTAGTTGGTCGAGTGATTGGTCGAGTGGTCGGTCGAGTGGTCGGTCGAGTGATTGCTCCAGTAGTTGGTCGAGTAGTTGGTCGAGTAGTTGGTCGAGTAGTTGGTCGAGTAGTTGGTCGAGTGATTGCTCCAGTAGTTGGTCGAGTAGTTGGTCGAGTGATTGGTCGAGTAGTTGGTCGAGTATTTGGTCGAGTAGTTGGTCGAGTGATTGCTCCAGTAGTTGGTCGAGTAGTTTATCGAGTGATTGGTCGAGTAGTTGGTCGAGTAGTTGGTCAAGTAGTTGGTCGAGTAGTTGGTCGAGTAGTTGGTCGAGTAGTTGGTCGAGTAGTTGGTCGAGTAGTTGGTCGAGTAGTTGGTCGAGTAGTTGGTCGAGTAGTTGGTCGAGTGATTGGTCGAGTGATTGGTCGAGTAGTCGGTCGAGTGGTCGGTCGAGTAGTTGGTCGAGTGATTGGTCGAGTAGTTGGTCGAGTAGTTGGTTGAGTAGTTGGTCGAGTAGTTGGTCGAGTAGTTGGTCGCGTGATTGGTGGAGTAGTCGGTCGAGTGGTCGGTCGAGTAGTTGGTCGAGTAGTTGGTCGAGTAGTTGGTCGAGCGATTGTTCGAGTAGTTGGTCGAGTAGTTGGTCGAGTAGTTGGTCGAGTAGTTGGTTGAGTAGTCGGTCGAGTGGTCGGTCGAGTAGTTGGTCGAGTAGTTGGTCGAGTAGTTGGTCGAGTAGTTGGTTGAGTAATTAGTCGAGTAGTTGGTCGAGTAGTTGGTCGAGTAGTTGGTCGAGTGATTGGTCGAGTGGTCGGTCGAGTGGTCGGTCGAGTGATTGCTCGAGTAGTTGGTCGAGTAGTTGGTCGAGTGATTGCTCCAGTTGTTGGTCGAGTAGTTGGTCGAGTGATTGGTCGAGTAGTTGGTCGAGTATTTGGTCGAGTAGTTGGTCGAGTGATTGCTCCAGTAGTTGGTCGAGTAGTTTATCGAGTGATTGTCAAATAGTTGGTCTAGTAGTTGGTCGAGTAGTTGGTCGAGCGATTGGTCGAGTAGTTGGTCGAGTAGTTGGTCGAGCAGTTGGACGAGTAGTTGGTCGAGTAGTTGGTCGAGTAGTTGGTCGAGTGATTGGTCGAGAAGTCGGTCGAGTGGTCGGTCGAGTAATTGGTCGAGTAGTTGGTCGAGTAGTTGGTCGAGTAGTTGGTTGAGTAATTAGTCGAGTAGTTGGTCGAGTAGTTGGTCGAGTAGTTGGTCGAGTGATTGGTCGAGTGGTCGGTCGAGTGGTCGGTCGAGTGATTGCTCGAGTAGTTGGTCGAGTAGTTGGTCGAGTAGTTGGTCGAGTGATTGCTCCAGTAGTTGGTCGAGTAGTTGGTCGAGTGATTGGTCGAGTAGTTGGTCTAGTAGTTGGTCGAGTGATTGGTCGAGTAGTTGGTCGAGTAGTTGGTCGAGTAGTTGGTCGAGTAGTTGGTCGAGTAGTTGGTCGAGTAGTTGGTCGAGTAGTTGGTCGAGTAGTTGGTCGAGTGATTGGTCGAGTAGTTGGTCGAGTAGTTGGTCGAGTAGTTGGTCGAGTAGTTGGTCAAGTAGTTGGTCGAGTAATTGGTCGAGTAGTTGGTCGAGTAGTTGGTCGAGTGATTGGTCGAGTGATTGGTCGAGTAGTCGGTCGAGTGGTCGGTCGAGTAGTTGTTCGAGTAGTTGGTCGAGTAGTTCGTCGAGTAGTTGGTCGAGTAGTTGGTTGAGTAATTAGTCGAGTAGTTGGTCGAGTGATTGGTCGAGTAGTTGGTTGAGTAGTGAGTCGAGTGATTGATCGAGTAGTTGGTCGAGTGGTCAGTCGAGTGGTTGGTCGAGTAGTTTGTCGAGTAGTTGGTCGAGTGATTGGTCGACAAGTTGGTCGAGTAGTTGGTCGAGCGATTGGTTGAGTAGGTGGTCGAGCGATTGGTCGAGTAGTTGGTCGAGTAGTTGGTCGAGTAGTTGGTCGAGTAGTTGGTTGAGTAATTAGTCGAGTAGTTGGTCGAGTAGTTGGTCGGGTAGTTGGTCGAGTGATTGGTCGAGTAGTTGGTCGAGTAGTTGGTCGAGTAGTTGGTCAAGTAGTTGGTCGAGTAATTGGTCGAGTAGTTGGTCGAGTAGTTGGTCGAGTGATTGGTCGAGTGATTGGTCGAGTAGTTGGTCGAGTAGTTGGTCAAGTAGTTGGTCGAGTAGTTGGTCGAGTAGTTGGTCGAGTAGTTGGTCGAGTAGTTGGTCGAGTGATTGGTCGAGTAGTTGGTCGAGTAGTTGGTCGAGTAGTTGGTCGAGTAGTTGGTCAAGAAGTTGGTCGAGTAGTTGGTCGAGTAGTTGGTCGAGTAGTTGGTCGAGTGATTGGTCGAGTAGTCGGTCGAGTGGTCGGTCGAGTAGTTGGTAGAGTAGTTGGTCGAGTAGTTGGTCGAGTAGTTGGTCGAGTAGTTGGTTGAGTAATTAGTCGAGTAGTTGGTCGAGTAGTTGGTCGAGTAGTTGGTCGAGTGATTGGTCGAGTGGTCGGTCGAGTGGTCGGTCGAGTGATTGCTCGAGTAGTTGGTCGAGTAGTTGGTCGAGTAGTTGGTCGAGTGATTGCTCCAGTAGTTGGTCGAGTAGTTGGTCGAGTGATTGGTCGAGTAGTTGGTCGAGTGGTCGGTCGAGTAGTTGGTCGAGTAGTTGGTCGAGTAGTTGGTCGAGTAGTTGGTCGAGTAGATGGGTGAGTAATTAGTCGAGTAGTTGGTCGAGTAGTTGGTCGAGTAGTTGGTCGAGTGATTGGTCGAGTGGTCGGTCGAGTGGTCGGTCGAGTGATTGCTCGAGTAGTTGGTCGAGTAGTTGGTCGAGTAGTTGGTCGAGTGATTGCACCAGTAGTTGGTCGAGTAGTTGGTCTAGTGATTGGTCGAGTAGTTGGTCGAGTATTTGGTCGAGTAGTTGGTCGAGTGATTGCTCCAGTAGTTGGTCGAGTAGTTTATCGAGTGATGGGTCGAGTAGTTGGTCGAGTAGTTGGTCAAGTAGTTGGTCGAGTAGTTGGTCGAGTAGTTGGTCGAGTAGTTTGTCGAGTGATTGGTCGAGTGATTGGTCGAGTAGTCGGTCGAGTGGTCGGTCGAGTAGTTGGTCGAGTACTTGGTCGAGTAGTTGGTCGAGTAGTTGGTCGAGTAGTTGGTCGAGTAGTTGGTCGAGTAGTTGGTCGAGTGATTGGTCGAGTAGTTGGTCGAGTAGTTGGTTGAGTAGTTGGTCGAGTAGTTGGTCGAGTAGTTGGTCGCGTGATTGGTGGAGTAGTCGGTCGAGTGGTCGGTCGAGTAGTTGGTCGAGTAGTTGGTCGAGTAGTTGGTCGAGTAATTGGTCGAGCGATTGTTCGAGTAGTTGGTCGAGTAGTTGGTCGAGTAGTTGGTCGAGTAGTTGGTTGAGTAGTTGGTCGAGTAGTTGGTCGAGTAGTTGGTCGAGTGATTGGTCGAGAAGTCGGTCGAGTGGTCGGTCGAGTAGTTGGTCGAGTAGTTGGTCGAGTAGTTTGTCGAGTAGTTGGTTGAGTAATTAGTCGAGTAGTTGGTCGAGTAGTTGGTCGAGTAGTTGGTCGAGTGATTGGTCGAGTGGTCGGTCGAGTGGTCGGTCGAGTGATTGCTCGAGTAGTTGGTCGAGTAGTTGGTCGAGTGATTGCTCCAGTAGTTGGTCGAGTAGTTGGTCGAGTGATTGATCGAGTAGTTGGTCGAGTATTTGGTCGAGTAGTTGGTCGAGTGATTGCTCCAGTAGTTGGTCGAGTAGTTTATCGAGTGATTGGTCGAGTAGTTGGTCTAGTAGTTGGTCGAGTAGTTGGTCGAGCGATTGGTCGAGTAGTTGGTTGAGTAGTTGGTCGAGTAGTTGGACGAGTAGTTGGTCGAGTAGTTGGTCGAGTAGTTGGTCGAGTGATTGGTCGAGAAGTCGGTCGAGTGGTCGGTCGAGTAGTTGGTCGAGTAGTTGGTCGAGTAGTTGGTCGAGTAGTTGGTCGAGTAGTTGGTCGAGTAGTTGGTCGAGTAGTTGGTCGAGTGATTGGTGGAGTAGTTGGTCGAGTAGTTGGTCGAGTAGTTGGTCGAGTAGTTGGTCAAGAAGTTGGTCGAGTAGTTGGTCGAGTAGTTGGTCGAGTAGTTGGTCGAGTAATTGGTCGAGTGATTGGTCGAGTGATTGGTCGAGTAGTCGGTCGAGTGGTCGGTCGAGTAGTTGGTCGAGTAGTTGGTCGAGTAGTTGGTCGAGTAGTTGGTCGAGTAGTTGGTTGAGTAATTAGTCGAGTAGTTGGTCGAGTAGTTGGTCGAGTAGTTGGTCGAGTGATTGGTCGAGTGGTCGGTCGAGTGGTCGGTCGAGTGATTGCTCGAGTAGTTGGTCGAGTAGTTGGTCGAGTAGTTGGTCGAGTGATTGCTCCAGTAGTTGGTCGAGTAGTTGGTCGAGTGATTGGTCGAGTAGTTGGTCGAGTGGTCGGTCGAGTGGTCGGTCGAGTAGTTGGTCGAGTAGTTGGTCGAGTAGTTGGTCGAGTAGTTGGTCGAGTAGTTGGTTGAGTAATTAGTCGAGTAGTTGGTCGAGTAGTTGGTCGAGTAGTTGGTCGAGTGACTGGTCGAGTGGTCGGTCGAGTGGTCGGTCGAGTGATTGCTCGAGTAGTTGGTCGAGTAGTTGGTCGAGTAGTTGTTCGAGTGATTGCTCCAGTAGTTGGTCGAGTAGTTGGTCGAGTGATTGGTCGAGTAGTTGGTCGAGTATTTGGTCGAGTAGTTGGTCGAGTGATTGGTCGAGAAGTCGGTCGAGTGGTCGGTCGAGTAGTTGGTCGAGTAGTTGGTCGAGTAGTTGGTCGAGTAGTTGGTCGAGTAGTTGGTCGAGTAGTTGGTCGAGTAGTTGGTCGAGTGATTGGTGGAGTAGTTGGTCGAGTAGTTGGTCGAGTAGTTGGTCGAGTAGTTGGTCGAGTAGTTGGTCGAGTAGTTGGTCGAGTAGTTGGTTGAGTAGTTGGTCGAGTAGTTGGTCGAGTAGTTGGTCGAGTGATTGGTCGAGAAGTCGGTCGAGTGGTCGGTCGAGTAGTTGGTCGAGTAGTTGGTCGAGTAGTTTGTCGAGTAGTTGGTTGAGTAATTAGTCGAGTAGTTGGTCGAGTAGTTGGTCGAGTAGTTGGTCGAGTGATTAGTCGAGTAGTTGGTCGAGTAGTTGGTCGAGTAGTTGGTCGAGTGACTGGTCGAGTGGTCGGTCGAGTGGTCGGTCGAGTGATTGCTCGAGTAGTTGGTCGAGTAGTTGGTCGAGTAGTTGTTCGAGTGATTGCTCCAGTAGTTGGTCGAGTAGTTGGTCGAGTGATTGGTCGAGTAGTTTATCGAGTGATTGGTCGAGTAGTTGGTCGAGTAGTTGGTCAAGTAGTTGATCGAGTAGTTGGTCGAGTAGTTGGTCGAGTAGTTGGTCGAGTGATTGGTCGAGTGATTGGTCGAGTAGTCGGTCGAGTGGTCGGTCGAGTAGTTGGTCGAGTAGTTGGTCGAGTAGTTGGTCGAGTAGTTGGTCGAGTAGTTGGTCGAGTAGTTGGTCGAGTCGTTGGTCGAGTGATTGGTCGAGTAGTTGGTCGAGTAGTTGAGTGAGTAGTTTGTCGAGTAGTTGGTCGAGTAGTTGGTCGCGTGATTGGTGGAGTAGTCGGTCGAGTGGTCGGTCGAGTAGTTGGTCGAGTAGTTAGTCGAGTAGTTGGTCGAGTAGTTGGTCGAGCGATTGTTCGAGTAGTTGGTCGAGTAGTTGGTCGAGTAGTTGGTCGAGTAGTTGGTTGAGTAGTTGGTCGAGTAGTTGGTCGAGTAGTTGGTCGAGTGATTGGTCGAGAAGTCGGTCGAGTGGTCGGTCGAGTAGTTGGTCGAGTAGTTGGTCGAGTAGTTGGTCGAGTAGTTGGTTGAGTAATTAGTCGAGTAGTTGGTCGAGTAGTTGGTCGAGTAGTTGGTCGAGTGATTGGTCGAGTGGTCGGTCGAGTGGTCGGTCGAGTGATTGCTCGAGTAGTTGGTCGAGTAGTTGGTCGAGTGATTGCTCCAGTAGTTGGTCGAGTAGTTGGTCGAGTGATTGGTCGAGTAGTTGGTCGAGTATTTGGTCGAGTAGTTGGTCGAGTGATTGCTCCAGTAGTTGGTCGAGTAGTTTATCGAGTGATTGGTCGAGTAGTTGGTCTAGTAGTTGATCGAGTAGTTGGTCGAGCGATTGGTCGAGTAGTTGGTCGAGTAGTTGGTCGAGTAGTTGGACGAGTAGTTGGTCGAGTAGTTGGTCGAGTAGTTGGTCGAGTGATTGGTCGAGAAGTCGGTCGAGTGGTCGGTCGAGTGGTCGGTCGAGTAGTTGGTCGAGTAGTTGGTCGAGTAGTTGGTCGAGTAGTTGGTTGAGTAATTAGTCGAGTAGTTGGTCGAGTAGTTGGTCGAGAAGTTGGTCGAGTGATTGGTCGAGTGGTCGGTCGAGTGGTCGGTCGAGTGATTGCTCGAGTAGTTGGTCGAGTAGTTGGTCGAGTGATTGCTCCAGTAGTTGGTCGAGTAGTTGGTCGAGTGATTGGTCGAGTAGTTGGTCTAGTAGTTGGTCTAGTAGTTGGTCGAGTGATTGGTCGAGTAGTTGGTCGAGTAGTTGGTCGAGTAGTTGGTCGAGTAGTTGGACGAGTAGTTGGTCGAGTAGTTGGTCGAGTAGTTGGTCGAGTAGTTGGTCGAGTAGTTGGTCGAGTAGTTGGTCGAAAAGTTGGTCGAGTGATTGGTCGAGTAGATGGTCGAGTAGTTGGTCGAGTAGTTGGTCGAGTAGTTGGTCAAGTATTTGGTCGAGTAATTGGTCGAGTAGTTGGTCGAGTAGTTGGTCGAGTGATTGGTCGAGTGATTGGTCGAGTAGTTGGTCGAGTAGTTGGTCAAGTAGTTGGTCGAGTAGTTGGTCGAGTAGTTGGTCGAGTAGTTGGTCGAGTAGTTGGTCGGGTGATTGGTCGAGTAGTTGGTCGAGTAGTTGGTCGAGTAGTTGGTCGAGTAGTTGGTCAAGAAGTTGGTCGAGTAGTTGGTCGAGTAGTTGGTCGAGTAGTTGGTCGAGTGATTGGTCGAGTGATTGGTCGAGTAGTCGGTCGAGTGGTCGGTCGAGTAGTTGGTCGAGTAGTTGGTCGAGTAGTTGGTCGAGTAGTTGGTCGAGTAGTTGGTTGAGTAATTAGTCGAGTAGTTGGTCGAGTAGTTGGTCGAGTAGTTGGTCGAGTGATTGGTCGAGAAGTCGGTCGAGTGGTCGGTCGAGTGATTGCTCGAGTAGTTGGTCGAGTAGTTGGTCGAGTGATTGCTCCAGTAGTTGGTCGAGTAGTTGGTCGAGTGATTGGTCGAGTAGTTGGTCGAGTGGTCGGTCGAGTAGTTGGTCGAGTAGTTGGTCGAGTAGTTGGTCGAGTAGTTGGTCGAGTAGTTGGTTGAGTAATTAGTCGAGTAGTTGGTCGAGTAGTTGGTCGAGTAGTTGGTCGAGTGATTGGTCGAGTGGTCGGTCGAGTGGTCGCTCGAGTGATTGCTCGAGTAGTTGGTCGAGTAGTTGGTCGAGTAGTTGGTCGAGTGATTGCTCCAGTAGTTGGTCGAGTAGTTGGTCGAGTGATTGGTCGAGTAGTTGGTCGAGTATTTGGTCGAGTAGTTGGTCGAGTGATTGCTCCAGTAGTTGGTCGAGTAGTTTATCGAGTGATTGGTCGAGTAGTTGGTCGAGTAGTTGGTCAAGTAGTTGGTCGAGTAGTTGGTCGAGTAGTTGGTCGAGTAGTTGGTCGAGTAGTTGGTCGAGTAGTTGGTCGAGTAGTTGGTCGAGTAGTTGGTCGAGTGATTGGTCGAGTGATTGGTCGAGTAGTCGGTCGAGTGGTCGGTCGAGTAGTTGGTCGAGTGATTGGTCGAGTAGTTGGTCGAGTAGTTGGTTGAGTAGTTGGTCGAGTAGTTGGTCAAGTAGTTGGTCGCGTGATTGGTGGAGTAGTCGGTCGAGTGGTCGGTCGAGTAGTTGGTCGAGTAGTTGGTCGAGTAGTTGGTCGAGTAGTTGGTCGAGCGATATTTCGAGTAGTTGGTCGAGTAGTTGGTCGAGTAGTTGGTCGAGTAGTTGGTTGAGTAGTCGGTCGAGTGGTCGGTCGAGTAGTTGGTCGAGTAGTTGGTCGAGTAGTTGGTCGAGTAGTTGGTTGAGTAATTAGTCGAGTAGTTGGTCGAGTAGTTGGTCGAGTAGTTGGTCGAGTGATTGGTCGAGTGGTCGGTCGAGTGGTCGGTCGAGTGATTGCTCGAGTAGTTGGTCGAGTAGTTGGTCGAGTGATTGCTCCAGTTGTTGGTCGAGTAGTTGGTCGAGTGATTGGTCGAGTAGTTGGTCGAGTATTTGGTCGAGTAGTTGGTCGAGTGATTGCTCCAGTAGTTGGTCGAGTAGTTTATCGAGTTATTGGTCAAATAGTTGGTCTAGTAGTTGGTCGAGTAGTTGGTCGAGCGATTGGTCGAGTAGTTGGTCGAGTAGTTGGTCGAGTAGTTGGACGAGTAGTTGGTCGAGTAGTTGGTCGAGTAGTTGGTCGAGTGATTGGTCGAGAAGTCGGTCGAGTGGTCGGTCGAGTAATTGGTCGAGTAGTTGGTCGAGTAGTTGGTCGAGTAGTTGGGTGAGTAATTAGTCGAGTAGTTGGTCGAGTAGTTGGTCGAGTAGTTGGTCGAGTGATTGGTCGAGTGGTCGGTCGAGTGGTCGGTCGAGTGATTGCTCGAGTAGTTGGTCGAGTAGTTGGTCGAGTAGTTGGTCGAGTGATTGCTCCAGTAGTTGGTCGAGTAGTTGGTCGAGTGATTGGTCGAGTAGTTGGTCTAGTAGTTGGTCGAGTGATTGGTCGAGTAGTTGGTCGAGTAGTTGGTCGAGTAGTTGGTCGAGTAGTTGGTCGAGTAGTTGGTCGAGTAGTTGGTCGAGTAGTTGGTCGAGTAATTGGTCGAGTAGTTGGTCGAGTGATTGGTCGAGTAGTTGGTCGAGTAGTTGGTCGAGTAGTTGGTCGAGTAGTTGGTCAAGTAGTTGGTCGAGTAATTGGTCGAGTAGTTGGTCGAGTAGTTGGTCGAGTGATTGGTCGAGTGATTGGTCGAGTAGTCGGTCGAGTGGTCGGTCGAGTAGTTGGTCGAGTAGTTGGTCGAGTAGTTCGTCGAGTAGTTGGTCGAGTAGTTGGTTGAGTAATTAGTCGAGTAGTTGGTCGAGTGATTGGTCGAGTAGTTGGTTGAGTAGTGAGTCGAGTGATTGCTCGAGTAGTTGGTCGAGTGGTCGGTCGAGTGGTTGGTCGAGTAGTTTGTCGAGTAGTTGGTCGAGTGATTGGTCGACTAGTTGGTCGAGTAGTTGGTCGAGCGATTGGTCGAGTAGGTGGTCGAGCGATTGGTCGAGTAGTTGGTCGAGTAGTTGGTCGAGTAGTTGGTCGAGTAGTTGGTTGAGTAATTAGTCGAGTAGTTGGTCGAGTAGTTGGTCGAGTAGTTGGTCGAGTGATTGGTCGAGTAGTTGGTCGAGTAGTTGGTCGAGTAGTTGGTCAAGTAGTTGGTCGAGTAATTGGTCGAGTAGTTGGTCGAGTAGTTGGTCGAGTGATTGGTCGAGTGATTGGTCGAGTAGTTGGTCGAGTAGTTGGTCAAGTAGTTGGTCGAGTAGTTGGTCGAGTAGTTGGTCGAGTAGTTGGTCGAGTAGTTGGTCGAGTGATTGGTCGAGTAGTTGGTCGAGTAGTAGGTCGAGTAGTTGGTCGAGTAGTTGGTCAAGAAGTTGGTCGAGTAGTTGGTCGAGTAGTTGGTCGAGTAGTTGGTCGAGTGATTGGTCGAGTAGTCGGTCGAGTGGTCGGTCGAGTAGTTGGTAGAGTAGTTGGTCGAGTAGTTGGTCGAGTAGTTGGTCGAGTAGTTGGTTGAGTAATTAGTCGAGTAGTTGGTCGAGTAGTTGGTCGAGTAGTTGGTCGAGTGATTGGTCGAGTGGTCGGTCGAGTGGTCGGTCGAGTGATTGCTCGAGTAGTTGGTCGAGTAGTTGGTCGAGTGATTGCTCCAGTAGTTGGTCGAGTAGTTGGTCGAGTGATTGGTCGAGTAGTTGGTCGAGTGGTCGGTCGAGTAGTTGGTCGAGTAGTTGGTCGAGTAGTTGGTCGAGTAGTTGGTCGAGTAGATGGGTGAGTAATTAGTCGAGTAGTTGGTCGAGTAGTTGGTCGAGTAGTTGGTCGAGTGATTGGTCGAGTGGTCGGTCGAGTGGTCGGTCGAGTGATTGCTCGAGTAGTTGGTCGAGTAGTTGGTCGAGTAGTTGGTCGAGTAGTTGGTCGAGTAGTTGGTCGAGTGATTGCTCCAGTAGTTGGTCGAGTAGTTGGTGTAGTGATTGGTCGAGTAGTTGGTCGAGTATTTGTTCGAGTAGTTGGTCGAGTGATTGCTCCAGTAGTTGGTCGAGTAGTTTATCGAGTGATTGGTCGAGTAGTTGGTCGAGTAGTTGGTCAAGTAGTTGGTCGAGTAGTTGGTCGAGTAGTTGGTCGAGTAGTTGGTCGAGTGATTGGTCGAGTGATTGGTCGAGTAGTCGGTCGAGTGGTCGGTCGAGTAGTTGGTCGAGTAGTTGGTCGAGTAGTTGGTCGAGTAGTTGGTCGAGTAGTTGGTCGAGTAGTTGGTCGAGTAGTTGGTCGAGTGATTGGTCGAGTAGTTGGTCGAGTAGTTGGTTGAGTAGTTGGTCGAGTAGTTGGTCGAGTAGTTGGTCGCGTGATTGGTGGAGTAGTCGGTCGAGTAGTTGGTCGAGTAGTTGGTCGAGTAGTTGGTCGAGTAATTGGTCGAGCGATTGTTCGAGTAGTTGGTCGAGTAGTTGGTCGAGTAGTTGGTCGAGTAGTTGGTTGAGTAGTTGGTCGAGTAGTTGGTCGAGTAGTTGGTCGAGTGATTGGTCGAGAAGTCGGTCGAGTGGTCGGTCGAGTAGTTGGTCGAGTAGTTGGTCGAGTAGTTGGTCGAGTAGTTGGTTGAGTATATAGTCGAGTAGTTGGTCGAGTAGTTGGTCGAGTAGTTGGTCGAGTGATTGGTCGAGTGGTCGGTCGAGTGGTCGGTCGAGTGATTGCTCGAGTAGTTGGTCGAGTAGTTGGTCGAGTAGTTGGTCGAGTGATTGCTCCAGTAGTTGGTCGAGTAGTTGGTCGAGTGATTGATCGAGTAGTTGGTCGAGTATTTGGTCGAGTAGTTGGTCGAGTGATTGCTCCAGTAGTTGGTCGAGTAGTTTATCGAGTGATTGGTCGAGTAGTTGGTCTAGTAGTTGGTCGAGTAGTTGGTCGAGCGATTGGTCGAGTAGTTGGTTGAGTAGTTGGTAGAGTAGTTGGACGAGTAGTTGGTCGAGTAGTTGGTAGAGTAGTTGGTCGAGTGATTGGTCGAGAAGTCGGTCGAGTGGTCGGTCGAGTAGTTGGTCGAGTAGTTGGTCGAGTAGTTGGTCGAGTAGTTGGTCGAGTAGTTGGTCGAGTAGTTGGTCGAGTAGTTGTGTAACTATCATTATTAAATCATTAAAAGATGATTTTTAATAATATAAAAATATGCTAATAATAGTTATATGCATAACATATTAGAATATCATTACAAAATATTGATATTTAAATTAAAATACAAAGTTACATTATTTGGTCTAATGAAGATATAAATCGTGATTAAAGGAACTTAAAGACCTATAAAACACTTATAAGTAATATAAATACATATTACTATTGATATCGAATCAATACATTGAGGAAAATAGGGGCATAAGAATTACGTGTGTTCTCGTATTGATTTTTCGTGAAAATCATACTAAGTCTAAGGAGTGAGTTCGTGCATTGATTTTTTTTATTGAATTTAAATCCAAAAATAGGGTAATAGGTATTGTATACACTTATAATGAACGGTTATAATAAAATAATTTAAAAATACGAAAGTGAAAAATCCTACGCGAACGGACAGCAAAATGGCCTGTACGTAGATACACACCCATGACCTTACATATATGAGTAATGCGGCCGGCGTGAAGCGTTGGACGTCGAACTATTGAAATAATTTATTTATTTTGATGAAAAATATATTTGAGGGGAAATATATAAAATGAATAATGCCGATTACTATGTGGTGGTTGTTTTGGAATACGGATCGTATACAAGCGGTATACAGGGTCCAATTTCCGTAAGATGTTGCGTTGTGAAATTATGCTGGAAATCGCATAGACATGTTCTGACGATGAATAAATGTCTATAAACCTATACCGGCTAGGGTGTAGTTGGTGAGTTATTCACTAATTATGCTTTGGTTTGGGAAGAGTGTGTTTTTGCACTTCGGTGTATTAAATGTGCTCAGAACCATGTCTTAGAGCTTCGGCTTTTTGATAATGGGTACTTGGCGTCTTAGAGGCTTGCTTCTATGATACGTCGAGTTTATATGATTTGCCAACTAACTTTTGTACCGAAATTGAATCTGTCTATACGGATGAAAATAGAGGTAGCGGATACTTGTTGCCTAAGCTTGATTTCTTGTTGGTTCGCAAGCATGTCTCGCAAGCGCGATTATACATGCTCGCTACAATAACATTACACGGGTGTTTATTGTGTTCATAATGCGTCATTGATGGTTGCGGGGTGTTGATTGCAAATTTCTGCTCTGAAGCGGCTTCGCCTAGAGTAATATCTCTATCACCTGTCGTGGAGTGTGTAGAGTTGCAATTCGACATTACTGCACCTGATATGCTGCTTATGTTTGGTCTTTGGTACATCTTTTGATGGATCATTGATGGGATCAACGAGTCTTCCTGTGACGGGTATATAAGTGGTTCGTGGCTAATATGCTCATTTGTATTATTCGGATAGATTGAGGATAAGATATTGTCGTTTGCTATGGTATTCTGTATTGTAGTATGACGCTTGTCTTAATTAGATTTGCCCAAGTCGGGTCCCTCTATACGGGATTGCAGACTGTTTGCCCTCCATGATTTACAAATCAATTAAGTGGCCTGTAAAATACCCATGTTTATAAACGAAGGCAAATTATTGGTGGGTGATGCAAATTTGATCGAGACTCGCATTTTGCGAAAAGTTGGTGTATAACACAATTATATGATGTTCGAGAATTATACTAAAAGTTATTAATGTGGCCGAAACTGCCCTGGCATTAGTTGGTGGAGCCTGTGCATTTGTCTCTTGCGAAGATGGTAGCTGGAGGGAGCTATGCTCTCAAGGCTCGCGCTGACACCGCACAACGAGGGAATTAGCCATCCCCTGAGGCGAGTTTAATACTCCTAATGCGCTCCGTAGGTCGATACCTATGCTGACAATGTCTTGGTGGTGACGCCTTATTATACACTTGACGGTGTAACGCATTGATATGCGAGAAACGACTGAATGGTGTTTATTCACCAATAATGAGCTAAAAACTCTTACTGGTTTACCAGTATTTTTCTGCGATATACGGTGGCCGATCTGTTGTCCCTTGAAGTCGGGGGGAGTGCAACCGGTGGACGGCACTCACCGTACACAGCGGGGATTTCCGCTGGAGCTGTGTACCTCCATATATTTTTAAAGACAAAAATATATGTTGCGATAGTAGGGTTGTATCGGGTATTTGAGATTAAAGCATGTAAACCCTTTACAAGTAAAAATTTTAATGAAATATTTTGGAAATTGCAATTGATCGATAAATTTAAATTATTATTTTGGCAAATTTTATATAGAGTTTAAGGACTTTAATAATAAGCATCCTACGGCTTCAATAAGCTTGGCGAATCTTTCTTCCTCTATAATTCCTAGAAGAACTAGTTATTACAACTCACAAAGTAGAACAAAGTTCTACAACTAGACGATCACATATAAATATATCATTGGCCTAATATAATATAAAAGAGATGATCTTGGTGGTGTTTCGACTTGGAGACATTTTATGTTTCCGAGTCGATTTCATTAATATACTCCTAATAATCCCTAGAGGAAAAAAGGATGGTTACAATTTGGTGCCGTGACCAGGATATATATATAAAAAAAAAAAAAATTATATTATAAAAGTGGGCTTGTAGCCTACAATTTGTTGCTTGTGAAATGGAAAGGATGATTAGAGGAGAGAGTTTGCTTGGGTATTGAAGTCTGGGGGTGGCACAATTTAATGGCAAACATTAATTTCAGATATTCGATGCGAACAAAATATTTGGACCGATTCTATAAAAAGTGTTATAAAACAGTGCAATTTATTAATTAAGTTAAGTGAAACAACTATTCAAAAATGAGTAAAGTTCAGAAAAGGAGAAATACCAAGGCAGGATATGTTAATAAGGACTTTAAACTTTTACACAAGCTTCTTAAGAAGACTGTGGAGACCTTTGAAGTAAGGTTTAAAAAATTAGAAGACATAATTAAAAAAGAGAATTCGAGCAAAGAAAGTAGTGTTCTTGAGGAAAACATTGCTTCAATGGATCAATCAATGGATCCAAGACAAAACGTTGTCTATAATATCAATAATATAACCATAGAAAAGCCAAAGTTTGGAGGAACAGAAAATGTTCATCCAGTTACATTTATAGATGATCTCGCAAACTATTTCAAAAAGGTGCCTTCGAAAAATATAGAAATTGATATAGCAAGAGAGTGTTTAAGAGGAGAGGCTAAACACTGGGCACGCATTAATAGTGTAAAATGGAGAACATTCGATGATTTTAAGAATGACTTCCTCAGAATCTTTTGGGGCGAAGATGAACAGAACAAAGTGAGGAGATTCTTAGTCCAGAATAAATGGAATAAAAATACTTATCCAACAATGGTTGGATATTTTCTGTTCGTCATTGAGAAGGTGCAAATGTTATCATATAAGATACCAGAAAAACAAATTTTAGCTGATGTACTAAGACATTATCCAAAGAATGTACAACAGTTGTGGCGTATTGCGAAAATAGATACAATCATTGAAACTACAGATTTCTTGA
>JANLBV010000119.1:2500-10000 GCA_029849275.1 Papilio elwesi
TTTTTTTTTTTTTTTTTTTTTTGGGCGGCGCTATGCCGCCCTCTCGTTCTCCCCTAGCTTATTGACGCCAGAGACTTTATTTTCTTTATTTAAAATCATTACATGTTTCTTCTTATCTCTAATTTACAGTTTATTATCATATTAACTAATCCTAATGCAATAGGGCAACTTAATACTAAGGATAAAATGCATATAAAAATTTTTAAAATAATAATAAGGTGTAAAATATAAAATTGCTAAATAAATATAAATAATCCAATAAAATTTTAAAATCCTAACCTATTGCAAAAGGGCCAATTAATAATCGTTAAAACTTATCTCTATCTTATGTACTATCTTATAATCTATTTCTTTTCAGTTTGACAGTTTCGGTATTACTCTTTGTTATTTTTTATTACTTTACTTGCTACATTTTTGCAATAATCTATAAATATTTGCCTCGTTTCTTTTTCATATATTATTTCGTTTATATTTCCTAATTTTATATCTTTATTCATTTTAGTTTCACAGTTCCATCTATCTTTTGCGTATACTGGGCACTCTACTATTGTATGCAGCACGGATTCTCCCCGTGCCGGATCGCAGGTGCACGAGGGGCTCGCCTTACACCGAAACCTGTGTAAGTATTCGGAGAACCCCCCGTGCCCTGTTAAGACTTGTGTCAGCACGGGGTCCAACTCTAATTTGCGGAGTACTGGGTAGGCGCGAACAGCGTCTGGGAAGAAGACCCTCGTTGTCGAGGCCGTGTCTCCCTCTTTGTAGCGCCTGTTCCACTCGTCAAGCGAGTCCAATCGGAGTTGTCGCTTGACGAATGAAACAGGGCATTTGTCGTAGTGAGGCTTGGTCTTTACTCCGACCGCTGCTTGTTTTGCTAAAAGGTCCGCCCTCTCGTTCCCCTCCACCCCTACGTGTGCCTTCACCCAATTCCACTTAATTTCCTTCCCCATCCCCTCACTCTCCTTTACTAGTTTCTTGATTCCCTTCACTAAGGGGTGGGGGGAATCGACACTAGCTAGCGTTTCCAGGGCGGATCTTGAGTCGGAGTAAATACCAAACCTCAGCGCGGGAGTCTTAACTATATACTTCACGGCCTCATATAGGGCGTACAGTTCCGCCTGATATACGGTGCAGAAGTTCCCCAGCTTTAATTTCCGGCAGTTAATCTCCGCGGCGCTATCCCATATAGATAGCGCCGCGCCGACCCTGCCGTCAATTTTGCTGCCGTCGGTGTAAATCCTTACATCGACGGCAGCTTGCTGGGCAGCTTCGTCACCGTCCGTCAGGCAGCCGAACTGTAGCCCTTCCAGGTGAGCGGGGTGCTGGGTTTCCTCATATTTAGTCGGCCTCTCCAAATCTCGGTCCCCCAACACCCGCTGGGAGTGACCCTTCTTTATTTCATAAAGAAGGGCCGCCTCTTGGACCCGAAGGTCCAGAGGCAACAATCCAGCGAGTGTTAGGGAAGCGTTTAGAGAGACCGTCCGGTATGCCCTTATTATCTTCTGTGCAAATCCCCGCTGCACCCGGTCTAACAACATTCGGGTAGACTTCTTCCGTGCTGCCGGCGCCCACGCACTGGCCGCGTAGAGGATAATGGGCTCCACCACCGCAACGTATATGGTCCTGATGATCTCGGGGTTCAAGCCCCACGAGACTTTTGCTGCGGTTGACAGTTGACGATAGAGGCTTTGCGCTTTAGCACCTACCGCTTTTATATGCGCGTTAAAAGTGAGCTTATCGTCAACTGTCAACCCCAGGATCTTGATGTTATCGGTGAGCTCAATGTGTCTCCCTCCCATGCTCAGACGCGGGGAGTCGTATTTCAATTTTCTAGTAAATAGCATTGCCCTGGTCTTCTGGGGTGCGAATTTGAGCTTGTTACGAACTCCCCACCTCTGAACATGGTCGAGAGCCACATTGGCAGCACCTTGGATGTCCGCGGAGCTGTCGCCCGAAAACATCAGGACCACATCGTCGGCAAACGCCTGGTGGCGGACGCCCATTCCCTCCAGTTCCCCCAGAAGCGGATTCAGCAGCAGGTTCCAGAGCACAGGTCCCCCAACGGAGCCCTGCACGCACCCTTTGGTGGGTTTTCGGGTCCACTCGGAACCCGCATACCTGAGGCGCACTGTTCTGTCCACAAAATAGTGGTCGAACAGCCGCCTCAGATTTGCGGGGCATCGAGTTTCGGCTAACCTGCACCTCACAGCCGGCCACCACGCGTTATCGAAGGCCCCCTCTATGTCTAACGATATCAGCACAACGAGCTTCCGTCTTTCGACTTCCGCCCGTATGTGCTGAATCATGTCATAGAGGGAGTCCTCGGTACCGCGCTGCGGCATAAAGCCGTACTGGTGCCGGCTGATCATTGGTGCAGTGTGCCAGCGGACCCGCCGCACCAGCATTTTTTCGAGGACCTTGCCCAATACGGGCAAGAGTCCTATGGGCCTATATGCTTTGGGGTGCGTGTAGTCCTCCTTGTTGGGTTTCCTGAGCACTACAACCGCTGCCTCTTTCCATCTCCGGGGGAAACACGCCAAGGCCAGGCAGCGATTTGCTATTGCCAGGAACAGCTCTGGTCTCAGGGTGATGGCGGCGAGACATATGTCCGCCGTGAGGCCGTCGGGACCAGGAGCCTTTTTAGGGTTGAAGCTTGACGCAGCCCACATGAGTTCTTCCAAGGTGAAGGGGGGGTCACATGGTTCATCATGTGACCCCTCATTTACTATTTCGGCCATCCTTCTCATTTCTGTGTGGGCTGCGTCGTCTTCTTCCACCGAGTCCTCCGGGAAGAAGGTCTCGGCAAGGCTCCTGGCCGATTCCTCCCCGCCCAGGACTATTCCGTCCCGAACGAGGGGGATTTCCTCCGGCCTCCTGGTGGTGCGACCTATCACCCTGTAGATCCCATCCCATATGGTCTCACGGGTTTGTCGGCCGCAGAAGCTCTTCCAGCTCTGGGTCTGAGCCCTCCTCACCTCCTGCGCGTACTCATCCTTAGCGTCAACATACTGCTGCACGACCCACGCCCTTCGGACCGGGGCCGCGCAGGATACCCGTCTCTTGTACCTCAAGACTTTCGCCTTGAGGTCAGAGAGCTTTTCGGACCACCAAGGCAGTCCTGCCCGTCGCCTCCTAGAAACCCCGGGCATGGTTTCCTTGCAAACTTCCACCACGGTTTCCACGTACCGGTCCACCTGTCTCTCGAGGTTTTCCCGGTCGGGAGTACTCTCTATTTCGGCTGGTGTTATGCCTCTTGCTTCCCATAGTGGGGCGAGTTTCTCACGAAACTCGTCCCACTTTGCTTTCTTCGTGTTGTACTCCCGGGTGGAAGTGCATATGTCCATGCCCTCGGACTTCCGAAGATTTAGATCGAACAGGACTGCCCTGTGGTCCGAACTGGATATGTTATCTGCGAGGCGCCAGTCCGCAACCCTCCCCAGGAGAGGGGTCGTGCAGACTGTTATGTCGACGCAGCTACTGTACCTTTTTCCGCCGCGGATGGTATCAAAGGTGGGCTCAGACCCCTGGTTCAGTAGGTGGAGACCCAGCTCGTCGAGCTTCTCTGCCACTTCCCGTCCCCTCGCATCCGTTTCTCGGCTGCCCCAGTCCGTACACCAAGCATTCAGGTCTCCGCCTAGCACCACGTTGGCAGTTCCCAACCTGTCCACGACAGAGCTGATCTGGTCCAGGTAGGGTTCGACGGGCTTATCTGGCTCCAGGTACACCGACACCACGCCTATCTCCCACGCCGCGGTCCTCACCTTTGCAACTGCAATGTTGCAAGTGGTGAGGTCGGGACAGTGGGTGACATTCATGGTGTCGTCGAACAGTACAATGGCCGCCTTTACCACCGATTGAACGGGGCGATTGGCGGCACACTGTACTATCCTTGCACCTGGACGCTGCCGCATCTCCCCCTGACGGCCTACGTATGGCTCCTGGACCAAGGCGAGCGAGAGTTTCCTCTTTCCCGCCTCGTTGATGAGCTCTGCCGTGCACAGCTCGGATCTTTGTAGGTTCGCCTGCACAACGTGGTACAGGCGGTTCCCGGCTTGGGGAGCGCTGGAGGCGCCCGGGACGCCCTTAGCAATATGCTACACTGGACCTCGCGAGCGCCTCCCACCTCCTCCTCACCGGGCAGTCGACACTGAATGCTCCGTGGTCCCTCCTGTCGGATTTTGCCTTCTGGCAATTGCGACAGGAGGGTGACTCTCCGGCTAGCCAGCTGGTGCATCCCGTCCTGAGGTGCGGGCCCCCGCAGTGGCTGCACACTTCCTCTGCCTCCGTGCACAGCCTCTTCGTGTGCCCGTACCCCAGGCATTTGGAGCACTGGACGAGAGGGGACTGGTCGGCCACTCTGACGCGCTGGAGGTCCACGTGGACCGCCTCCGCTGCCGTCAGTCGACCCCACAGCTTCGGCGACACCCGCAAGACCACATGGCACGTGAGCTCATTCCTGGCCCTCTTCCGGTAGAGGACGTGCATCCGCAAGTCTTCCTCTTTCAGTCCTTTCAGGAGGTCCCTGTTTTGCTTGCGGATGCATTGAACTATTTCCTCGTCCTCGTGGACCTTCAAGGTATCCTTGAGGACCACGAGGGGATCTTTGTTCTTCATGTCCTCCACCCTCAAATCGCCGCCCGCACTCCGCAACTTTTCCTTTATCCTATTCATTTCTGTTTCCGTGCTGCAGCCTACAATTACTCTTCTATCCTTTGCTTTCCGAATACTGTCAATTTTGAATCCTTCGTCTCTGGCGTTAACTGCTTTACGCAGTTTCTCCAGGACCTGCTCTCCAGTCTCTGTCTCGTCCTTGGACGTGATTGCCACTGAGTGCGTGGCCTGTGAACTCAGTGACGATCTTCTCGTCCCTCCAGCTACTATGTTTGCGTATGTAATCTTTTCCTGTACTTGTCTGTGTTTTTCTATAATGTCTTTTAATTCTTCCATCTTCATATTATTTTCTTTTATTAGCTTGGAGTGTTCTTCTAGTCGTGTAATTATGTCTTCTTCTTTTCCTTTGTTTTTCAGGTCCTTTCCTATTTCATTTTCTTTCTTCTGTTCTTCCTTTTCTTTGTCTTTATTTCCGTTGCCTTTCTTCTGCTCCGCTTCTTTGAAAAGTTGGTATAACCTCTCTGTTGCCTTTAATATTTCTTGCTTGATTTCGGTCTTTGTATTTCGCGTCAAGTTAATATTTTCCTTCACCTTTTGTAGGCAAGCCTTTGCCTCTGTCGTATTGCTTAAATATTTTGCTGCAGGCTGCGGTGGTGGCTGTGACTGTTCCACCACCTTTGAGGACTTTGTTGTGGCCTTTTTTGTGATGATTGCCTCAGTTTCCGCTCCTTTTGCTGGGGAGCGGGGGCGCTTTCCTTCTGTCTTCCCGGCTTCCCACTCCCCTATGCTTTTTCTCACCTTGGACATTTTTGTTGGTGATGGGTCACCTTTGTTTGTGACCTCTGCTGCGGCGGAGGCTTCGTCAACTTTTCTTTCAGGTGTGCGGAGCATGTTGTCAATTTTGCAGGGGGATACGTCAATTTTTAAACTTATTACTAATTCGTCAATAGACCTTATAACTACTTAAATTACGGACAGTGTATATATGAATAAAATTATATAAAACAATATTGTTTGCAGTTAAAAGTTAAAAACAATGTAAAAATATTTAAAAATTTTTAAAGCTTTTAAATTTTTGGTCAAAGTATCAGTCTTATGCTTAAATTTAATTTAAAAACTAGCTTATTCTAGTACACTTGTCAAAAGACTAAAGTGTAGGTCAGGTACATTTGTCAATTTAATACTATTTACTATACTATAGACTAGAATTAACTACTTATAACTAATCTTATTTATTATATAAACTTGCCAAAAAGCTAAGTTTATTGGTCTAAAATCTTATAATTATGTTGGGCCCGTATTGTTCACACTATGGGCTACCCGTCACAATTTTTCCGGATTTTTTCCCACGTGTTTTGGAAAATTTTCGTAATTCAATTCGGAAAAAAACTTTTTTATTTTGGGACTTTTTTACAAATTTTTTCTTTAATAATGTTCTCCTCACTAAATAAATA
Source organism: Papilio elwesi (assembly GCA_029849275.1). Taxonomy (NCBI): domain Eukaryota; kingdom Metazoa; phylum Arthropoda; class Insecta; order Lepidoptera; family Papilionidae; genus Papilio; species Papilio elwesi. The sequence goes on from JANLBV010000119.1 coordinate 8,563, forward strand.
CGATTTGCAGAGTTTGTTTATCAATTTTAAAACCTTAGAGTCCTTAAAAAGTCTTTGTTTGCATTTCGTCTTTGTTTACTTTTGCACTATATGTTATATTAGTCTTATCACTAAAACTATTTGCCCAAAAAATCCAAATTTGGTATTGTTCTGTTCGTCTTTTTCCACTGTTTTTTATTGTATTTTAAAAACTATAGGTCGTCGATTTGTTTTTTGAATTACGATTTTTTGAAATTTTCATCACTTTTTGTCACTTTTTCTTGCTTTATATTTTCTGTTTTTGTTGTCCGATTTTAAAGACCGAAGTGTCCTCTTAACCGGCTTTTTACGGGCTATCCAACGCACTTTGTCACGTCTTTCCACCACGTCTGGATCGGGTACCTCGTGGCCACGCGGTACTTGTTTTTTTGGATTTTTCCAGACTTTCCCGAGTCCGGAAAATTTCAGAAACCGCCCGAGGTCCAGGTCCTCAACGAGCACTTTCGATTGGTATGAAAAAACCCATACGTCATCGATCTTATTTCTGCGGCGTTAATTTTCTAAGTTGAAAAACTGTACATATTGCAGTTTTTCAGTCTTAACTTTTTTCCTTTTTCTTTTTCCTCTTAGCTTTTTTTATCTTTAGCTTCGTCTCGTCGTGCCGCGTCGAATGGTATATTTCTTGATTGATTTTCGTCAACTTTTTCCACCACTTTTGATTTTAGCACTTTATTCTTTGTCGGAGCACTTTTAACGTCACCGGGAGTGGTGTTGCCTCCACGGGGTGTCAAGCGCGACTGGGTTAGGTTAGGTTAGGTTAGGTTAGGTTAGGTTAGGTTAGGTTAGGTTAGGTTAGGTTAGGTTAGGTTAGGTTAGGTTAGGTTAGGTTAGGTTAGGTTAGGTTAGGTTAGGTTAGGTTAGGTTAGGTTAGGTTAGGTTAGGTTAGGTTAGGTTAGGTTAGGTTAGGTTAGGTTAGGTTAGGTTAGGTTAGGTTAGGTTAGGTTAGGTTAGGTTAGGTTAGGTTAGGTTAGGTTAGGTTAGGTTAGGTTAGGTTAGGTTAGGTTAGGTTAGGTTAGGTTAGGTTAGGTTAGGTTAGGTTAGGTTAGGTTAGGTTAGGTTAGGTTAGGTTAGGTTAGGTTAGGTTAGGTTAGGTTAGGTTAGGTTAGGTTAGGTTAGGTTAGGTTAGGTTAGGTTAGGTTAGGTTAGGTTAGGTTAGGTTAGGTTAGGTTAGGTTAGGTTAGGTTAGGTTAGGTTAGGTTAGGTTAGGTTAGGTTAGGTTAGGTTAGGTTAGGTTAGGTTAGGTTAGGTTAGGTTAGGTTAGGTTAGGTTAGGTTAGGTTAGGTTAGGTTAGGTTAGGTTAGGTTAGGTTAGGTTAGGTTAGGTTAGGTTAGGTTAGGTTAGGTTAGGTTAGGTTAGGTTAGGTTAGGTTAGGTTAGGTTAGGTTAGGTTAGGTTAGGTT
>JANLBV010000119.1:12500-21360 GCA_029849275.1 Papilio elwesi
CAATACATTTAGCTTCCAACTATCATATTTACAATTTTAAAATAGAACCAATAAATCAATTAAATTAATATTACAATTACATACTACAATTAAAACACTACAGCTAAATACTAACTAATAAACCCTTAATAATTAAATCACAGTTTTAAGTCTTGTTTCTCTTTATTACAATTTTTGCCACCAAGTTGCAGTATTTAATAAATATCTGTCTTGTCTTTTTGTTTAACATGATGTTTTTTATGTTTTCAGGATCGATCTTTTCCTCCATCTCTGTCTCGCACTGTAGCCTCGCCGCTTCGTGGACGGGGCAGTCAGTCAGCAGGTGCAGCACAGATTCCTGTTTGTCGGGGTCGCAAATGCATGAAGGGCTCTCCTTGCACCCGAACCTGTTCAGGTATTCGGAGAACCCTCCATGCCCCGTCAAAATTTGCACTAAAGTGTGCTCGAGTTCCATTTTTCTCAGGATGGGGTAGGCGCTCAGTGCATCCGGGAAGAAGACTTTTGTGGTGGAGGCGGTGTCCCCTTCTCTGTAGCGCCTGTTCCATTCGCCAAGCGAGTCCAAACGGATCTGTCGCTTGACGAATGAAACAGGGCATTTCTCGTAGTTGGGCTTTGTCTTCATCCCGACAGCCGCTTGCTTCGCCAGCTCATCGGCTCTTTCGTTTCCCTCCACCCCCACGTGTGCCTTCACCCAAAACAGATTTACTTTCTTTCCATCATTCTTGCATTCTTCCAGTTTCATTCTAATATCCACAGCGAGTGGGTGGAGAGAATCGACGCGCGTGATTGTTTCGAGGGCCGATCTGCTGTCGGAATAAATCCCAAAGCCCAACCTAGAGTCGGCACTTACGTACCTCACCGCCTCGTTCAGGGCCAACAGTTCCGCCTGGTATACGGTGCAGAAGTGTCCCAGCTTTAATTTCCGGCAAGAAATCTCCGCGGCGCCATGCCTTACGGATAGCGCCGCGCCGACCTTGCCGTCTATTTTACTGCCGTCAGTGTAGATACTTACACCAACGGCAGCTCGCCGGGCCACTTCGTCACCGTCCGCCAGACAGTCGAACTGCAGCCCCTCCAAATGCGCGGGGTGGATTGCCCGAGCGTGCGGGACCGGCCTCTCCAGCTCTAAATCTCCCAGCACCCGCTGGGTGTGGCCCTTCTTTACCTCGTAAAGAAGGGCCGCCTCTTGGACCCTGAGGTCCAGAGGAAGCAACCCAGCGAGTGCTAGGGCCGCATTCAGAGACACGGTCCTATACGCTCGTACAATCTTTTGTGCGAATCCTCGCTGCACCCGGTCCAGTATCTTCTTGGTCCCCTTCCGTTCTGCCGCTGACGCCCACGCGCTGGCCGCATAAAGGATGATGGGCTGGTTAGGTTAGGTTAGGTTAGGTTAGGTTAGGTTAGGTTAGGTTAGGTTAGGTTAGGTTAGGTTAGGTTAGGTTAGGTTAGGTTAGGTTAGGTTAGGTTAGGTTAGGTTAGGTTAGGTTAGGTTAGGTTAGGTTAGGTTAGGTTAGGTTAGGTTAGGTTAGGTTAGGTTAGGTTAGGTTAGGTTAGGTTAGGTTAGGTTAGGTTAGGTTAGGTTAGGTTAGGTTAGGTTAGGTTAGGTTAGGTTAGGTTAGGTTAGGTTAGGTTAGGTTAGGTTAGGTTAGGTTAGGTTAGGTTAGGTTAGGTTAGGTTAGGTTAGGTTAGGTTAGGTTAGGTTAGGTTAGGTTAGGTTAGGTTAGGTTAGGTTAGGTTAGGTTAGGTTAGGTTAGGTTAGGTTAGGTTAGGTTAGGTTAGGTTAGGTTAGGTTAGGTTAGGTTAGGTTAGGTTAGGTTAGGTTAGGTTAGGTTAGGTTAGGTTAGGTTAGGTTAGGTTAGGTTAGGTTAGGTTAGGTTAGGTTAGGTTAGGTTAGGTTAGGTTAGGTTAGGTTAGGTTAGGTTAGGTTAGGTTAGGTTAGGTTAGGTTAGGTTAGGTTAGGTTAGGTTAGGTTAGGTTAGGTTAGGTTAGGTTAGGTTAGGTTAGGTTAGGTTAGGTTAGGTTAGGTTAGGTTAGGTTAGGTTAGGTTAGGTTAGGTTAGGTTAGGTTAGGTTAGGTTAGGTTAGGTTAGGTTAGGTTAGGTTAGGTTAGGTTAGGTTAGGTTAGGTTAGGTTAGGTTAGGTTAGGTTAGGTTAGGTTAGGTTAGGTTAGGTTAGGTTAGGTTAGGTTAGGTTAGGTTAGGTTAGGTTAGGTTAGGTTAGGTTAGGTTAGGTTAGGTTAGGTTAGGTTAGGTTAGGTTAGGTTAGGTTAGGTTAGGTTAGGTTAGGTTAGGTTAGGTTAGGTTAGGTTAGGTTAGGTTAGGTTAGGTTAGGTTAGGTTAGGTTAGGTTAGGTTAGGTTAGGTTAGGTTAGGTTAGGTTAGGTTAGGTTAGGTTAGGTTAGGTTAGGTTAGGTTAGGTTAGGTTAGGTTAGGTTAGGTTAGGTTAGGTTAGGTTAGGTTAGGTTAGGTTAGGTTAGGTTAGGTTAGGTTAGGTTAGGTTAGGTTAGGTTAGGTTAGGTTAGGTTAGGTTAGGTTAGGTTAGGTTAGGTTAGGTTAGGTTAGGTTAGGTTAGGTTAGGTTAGGTTAGGTTAGGTTAGGTTAGGTTAGGTTAGGTTAGGTTAGGTTAGGTTAGGTTAGGTTAGGTTAGGTTAGGTTAGGTTAGGTTAGGTTAGGTTAGGTTAGGTTAGGTTAGGTTAGGTTAGGTTAGGTTAGGTTAGGTTAGGTTAGGTTAGGTTAGGTTAGGTTAGGTTAGGTTAGGTTAGGTTAGGTTAGGTTAGGTTAGGTTAGGTTAGGTTAGGTTAGGTTAGGTTAGGTTAGGTTAGGTTAGGTTAGGTTAGGTTAGGTTAGGTTAGGTTAGGTTAGGTTAGGTTAGGTTAGGTTAGGTTAGGTTAGGTTAGGTTAGGTTAGGTTAGGTTAGGTTAGGTTAGGTTAGGTTAGGTTAGGTTAGGTTAGGTTAGGTTAGGTTAGGTTAGGTTAGGTTAGGTTAGGTTAGGTTAGGTTAGGTTAGGTTAGGTTAGGTTAGGTTAGGTTAGGTTAGGTTAGGTTAGGTTAGGTTAGGTTAGGTTAGGTTAGGTTAGGTTAGGTTAGGTTAGGTTAGGTTAGGTTAGGTTAGGTTAGGTTAGGTTAGGTTAGGTTAGGTTAGGTTAGGTTAGGTTAGGTTAGGTTAGGTTAGGTTAGGTTAGGTTAGGTTAGGTTAGGTTAGGTTAGGTTAGGTTAGGTTAGGTTAGGTTAGGTTAGGTTAGGTTAGGTTAGGTTAGGTTAGGTTAGGTTAGGTTAGGTTAGGTTAGGTTAGGTTAGGTTAGGTTAGGTTAGGTTAGGTTAGGTTAGGTTAGGTTAGGTTAGGTTAGGTTAGGTTAGGTTAGGTTAGGTTAGGTTAGGTTAGGTTAGGTTAGGTTAGGTTAGGTTAGGTTAGGTTAGGTTAGGTTAGGTTAGGTTAGGTTAGGTTAGGTTAGGTTAGGTTAGGTTAGGTTAGGTTAGGTTAGGTTAGGTTAGGTTAGGTTAGGTTAGGTTAGGTTAGGTTAGGTTAGGTTAGGTTAGGTTAGGTTAGGTTAGGTTAGGTTAGGTTAGGTTAGGTTAGGTTAGGTTAGGTTAGGTTAGGTTAGGTTCCCCATCGACCGGGTTCCCGCCTTGTCGTGGCGGTGGGGCTCAGTAACCGTGGGAATGGGTCACCCACGGTGAAGCTAAGAGGAACCCAAGGCCGGTCCGTGAGGTAGGACCGGCCAGAGAGGGCCGCTCGGGGTGGGCTCATTGGAGCCCACCTTCGAGCGCGTTGGAGGACTGCGGGGACTCGTCTCCCCCGCAGTGAGGGTGAGTCGCGGAGGGAGAGGAGTGCTGGTATTACGGTGCGCCACTCGCCCTGCCCTCCGCGACTCAGCGGGGTCGCACCGCAGATGCGGCGGCGGTGGGGCTGCGAGGGGAAGGGCAACTTTCCCCTTGCAGCTGCATTTCGCGTAATCCCGGCGCCGACGCTGGGACCGCGGGCCTCTGTCTTTTTCAAGACGGAGGCCGCGCGGAGTGAACCTCTATAAAAAACTCAAGGCGGCGCCGGCGGGGGAGGGCGGGGATTCCCGAACCTGCATTGCACACGGTGCCGTCTCCGAGGAGCGCCCTTTTAAGGGCGCAGAGAGGGGCCCCATCCCGGGGCGGCCAGTGGGCGTCGCGGTGTCACGTGTTAACCATGCTCCCGTGGCGCCCACACCATGGCTATGAGGGAACGCGTGTGGTTTTAGTGGGTAGGCCCACTTCGGTGGGAGAGCCCCACAGACCCCCCTGGTGCCCCGACCAGGGGGCGTGCTTAAGGTCGCATTTCCACACCTAAAAAAAAAAAAAAAAAAAAAAAAAAAAAAAGGTTAGGTTAGGTTAGGTTAGGTTAGGTTAGGTTAGGTTAGGTTAGGTTAGGTTAGGTTAGGTTAGGTTAGGTTAGGTTAGGTTAGGTTAGGTTAGGTTAGGTTAGGTTAGGTTAGGTTAGGTTAGGTTAGGTTAGGTTAGGTTAGGTTAGGTTAGGTTAGGTTAGGTTAGGTTAGGTTAGGTTAGGTTAGGTTAGGTTAGGTTAGGTTAGGTTAGGTTAGGTTAGGTTAGGTTAGGTTAGGTTAGGTTAGGTTAGGTTAGGTTAGGTTAGGTTAGGTTAGGTTAGGTTAGGTTAGGTTAGGTTAGGTTAGGTTAGGTTAGGTTAGGTTAGGTTAGGTTAGGTTAGGTTAGGTTAGGTTAGGTTAGGTTAGGTTAGGTTAGGTTAGGTTAGGTTAGGTTAGGTTAGGTTAGGTTAGGTTAGGTTAGGTTAGGTTAGGTTAGGTTAGGTTAGGTTAGGTTAGGTTAGGTTAGGTTAGGTTAGGTTAGGTTAGGTTAGGTTAGGTTAGGTTAGGTTAGGTTAGGTTAGGTTAGGTTAGGTTAGGTTAGGTTAGGTTAGGTTAGGTTAGGTTAGGTTAGGTTAGGTTAGGTTAGGTTAGGTTAGGTTAGGTTAGGTTAGGTTAGGTTAGGTTAGGTTAGGTTAGGTTAGGTTAGGTTAGGTTAGGTTAGGTTAGGTTAGGTTAGGTTAGGTTAGGTTAGGTTAGGTTAGGTTAGGTTAGGTTAGGTTAGGTTAGGTTAGGTTAGGTTAGGTTAGGTTAGGTTAGGTTAGGTTAGGTTAGGTTAGGTTAGGTTAGGTTAGGTTAGGTTAGGTTAGGTTAGGTTAGGTTAGGTTAGGTTAGGTTAGGTTAGGTTAGGTTAGGTTAGGTTAGGTTAGGTTAGGTTAGGTTAGGTTAGGTTAGGTTAGGTTAGGTTAGGTTAGGTTAGGTTAGGTTAGGTTAGGTTAGGTTAGGTTAGGTTAGGTTAGGTTAGGTTAGGTTAGGTTAGGTTAGGTTAGGTTAGGTTAGGTTAGGTTAGGTTAGGTTAGGTTAGGTTAGGTTAGGTTAGGTTAGGTTAGGTTAGGTTAGGTTAGGTTAGGTTAGGTTAGGTTAGGTTAGGTTAGGTTAGGTTAGGTTAGGTTAGGTTAGGTTAGGTTAGGTTAGGTTAGGTTAGGTTAGGTTAGGTTAGGTTAGGTTAGGTTAGGTTAGGTTAGGTTAGGTTAGGTTAGGTTAGGTTAGGTTAGGTTAGGTTAGGTTAGGTTAGGTTAGGTTAGGTTAGGTTAGGTTAGGTTAGGTTAGGTTAGGTTAGGTTAGGTTAGGTTAGGTTAGGTTAGGTTAGGTTAGGTTAGGTTAGGTTAGGTTAGGTTAGGTTAGGTTAGGTTAGGTTAGGTTAGGTTAGGTTCCCCATCGACCGGGTTCCCGCCTTGTCGTGGCGGTGGGGCTCAGTAACCGTGGGAATGGGTCACCCACGGTGAAGCTAAGAGGAACCCAAGGCCGGTCCGTGAGGTAGGACCGGCCAGAGAGGGCCGCTCGGGGTGGGCTCATTGGAGCCCACCTTCGAGCGCACTGGAGGGCTGCGGGGACTCGTCTCCCCCGCAGTGAGGGTGAGTCGCGGAGGGAGAGGAGTGCTGGTATTACGGTGCGCCACTCGCCCTGCCCTCCGCGACTCAGCGGGGTCGCACCGCAGATGCGGCGGCGGTGGGGCTGCGAGCGGAAGGGCAACTTTCCCCTTGCAGCTGCATTTCGCGCAATCCCGGCGCCGACGCTGGGACCGCGGGCCTCTGTCTTTTTCAAGACGGAGGCCGCGAGGAGTGAACCTCTATAAAAAACTCAAGGCGGCGCCGGCGGGGGAGGGCGGGGATTCCCGAACCTGCATTGCACACGGTGCCGTCTCCGAGGAGTGCCCTTTTAAGGGCGCAGAGAGGGGCCCCATCCCGGGGCGGCCAGTGGGCGTCGCGGTGTCACGTGTTAACCATGCTCCCGTGGCGCCCACACCATGGCTATGAGGGAACGCGTGTGGTTTTAGTGGGTAGGCCCACTTCGGTGGGAGAGCCCCACAGACCCCCCTGGTGCCCCGACCAGGGGGCGTGCTTAAGGTCGCATTTCCACACCTAAAAAAAAAAAAAAAAAAAAAAAAAAAAAAAAAAAAAAAAAAAAAAAAAAAAAAAAAAAAAAAAAAAAAAAAAAAAGGTTAGGTTAGGTTAGGTTAGGTTAGGTTAGGTTAGGTTAGGTTAGGTTAGGTTAGGTTAGGTTAGGTTAGGTTAGGTTAGGTTAGGTTAGGTTAGGTTAGGTTAGGTTAGGTTAGGTTAGGTTAGGTTAGGTTAGGTTAGGTTAGGTTAGGTTAGGTTAGGTTAGGTTAGGTTAGGTTAGGTTAGGTTAGGTTAGGTTAGGTTAGGTTAGGTTAGGTTAGGTTAGGTTAGGTTAGGTTAGGTTAGGTTAGGTTAGGTTAGGTTAGGTTAGGTTAGGTTAGGTTAGGTTAGGTTAGGTTAGGTTAGGTTAGGTTAGGTTAGGTTAGGTTAGGTTAGGTTAGGTTAGGTTAGGTTAGGTTAGGTTAGGTTAGGTTAGGTTAGGTTAGGTTAGGTTAGGTTAGGTTAGGTTAGGTTAGGTTAGGTTAGGTTAGGTTAGGTTAGGTTAGGTTAGGTTAGGTTAGGTTAGGTTAGGTTAGGTTAGGTTAGGTTAGGTTAGGTTAGGTTAGGTTAGGTTAGGTTAGGTTAGGTTAGGTTAGGTTAGGTTAGGTTAGGTTAGGTTAGGTTAGGTTAGGTTAGGTTAGGTTAGGTTAGGTTAGGTTAGGTTAGGTTAGGTTAGGTTAGGTTAGGTTAGGTTAGGTTAGGTTAGGTTAGGTTAGGTTAGGTTAGGTTAGGTTAGGTTAGGTTAGGTTAGGTTAGGTTAGGTTAGGTTAGGTTAGGTTAGGTTAGGTTAGGTTAGGTTAGGTTAGGTTAGGTTAGGTTAGGTTAGGTTAGGTTAGGTTAGGTTAGGTTAGGTTAGGTTAGGTTAGGTTAGGTTAGGTTAGGTTAGGTTAGGTTAGGTTAGGTTAGGTTAGGTTAGGTTAGGTTAGGTTAGGTTAGGTTAGGTTAGGTTAGGTTAGGTTAGGTTAGGTTAGGTTAGGTTAGGTTAGGTTAGGTTAGGTTAGGTTAGGTTAGGTTAGGTTAGGTTAGGTTAGGTTAGGTTAGGTTAGGTTAGGTTAGGTTAGGTTAGGTTAGGTTAGGTTAGGTTAGGTTAGGTTAGGTTAGGTTAGGTTAGGTTAGGTTAGGTTAGGTTAGGTTAGGTTAGGTTAGGTTAGGTTAGGTTAGGTTAGGTTAGGTTAGGTTAGGTTAGGTTAGGTTAGGTTAGGTTAGGTTAGGTTAGGTTAGGTTAGGTTAGGTTAGGTTAGGTTAGGTTAGGTTAGGTTAGGTTAGGTTAGGTTAGGTTAGGTTAGGTTAGGTTAGGTTAGGTTAGGTTAGGTTAGGTTAGGTTAGGTTAGGTTAGGTTAGGTTAGGTTAGGTTAGGTTAGGTTAGGTTAGGTTAGGTTAGGTTAGGTTAGGTTAGGTTAGGTTAGGTTAGGTTAGGTTAGGTTAGGTTAGGTTAGGTTAGGTTAGGTTAGGTTAGGTTAGGTTAGGTTAGGTTAGGTTAGGTTAGGTTAGGTTAGGTTAGGTTAGGTTAGGTTAGGTTAGGTTAGGTTAGGTTAGGTTAGGTTAGGTTAGGTTAGGTTAGGTTAGGTTAGGTTAGGTTAGGTTAGGTTAGGTTAGGTTAGGTTAGGTTAGGTTAGGTTAGGTTAGGTTAGGTTAGGTTAGGTTAGGTTAGGTTAGGTTAGGTTAGGTTAGGTTAGGTTAGGTTAGGTTAGGTTAGGTTAGGTTAGGTTAGGTTAGGTTAGGTTAGGTTAGGTTAGGTTAGGTTAGGTTAGGTTAGGTTAGGTTAGGTTAGGTTAGGTTAGGTTAGGTTAGGTTAGGTTAGGTTAGGTTAGGTTAGGTTAGGTTAGGTTAGGTTAGGTTAGGTTAGGTTAGGTTAGGTTAGGTTAGGTTAGGTTAGGTTAGGTTAGGTTAGGTTAGGTTAGGTTAGGTTAGGTTAGGTTAGGTTAGGTTAGGTTAGGTTAGGTTAGGTTAGGTTAGGTTAGGTTAGGTTAGGTTAGGTTAGGTTAGGTTAGGTTAGGTTAGGTTAGGTTAGGTTAGGTTAGGTTAGGTTAGGTTAGGTTAGGTTAGGTTAGGTTAGGTTAGGTTAGGTTAGGTTAGGTTAGGTTAGGTTAGGTTAGGTTAGGTTAGGTTAGGTTAGGTTAGGTTAGGTTAGGTTAGGTTAGGTTAGGTTAGGTTAGGTTAGGTTAGGTTAGGTTAGGTTAGGTTAGGTTAGGTTAGGTTAGGTTAGGTTAGGTTAGGTTAGGTTAGGTTAGGTTAGGTTAGGTTAGGTTAGGTTAGGTTAGGTTAGGTTAGGTTAGGTTAGGTTAGGTTAGGTTAGGTTAGGTTAGGTTAGGTTAGGTTAGGTTAGGTTAGGTTAGGTTAGGTTAGGTTAGGTTAGGTTAGGTTAGGTTAGGTTAGGTTAGGTTAGGTTAGGTTAGGTTAGGTTAGGTTAGGTTA
>JANLBV010000120.1:0-21000 GCA_029849275.1 Papilio elwesi
CGAGCGATTGGTCGAGTAGTTGGTTGAGTAGTTGGTCGAGTAGTTGGTCGAGTAGTTGGTCGAGTAGTTGGTTGAGTAATTAGTCGAGTAGTTGGTCGAGTAGTTGGTCGAGTAGTTGGTCGAGTGATTGGTCGAGTGGTCGGTCGAGTGGTCGGTCGAGTGATTGCTCGAGTAGTTGGTCGAGTAGTTGGTCGAGTGATTGCTCCAGTAGTTGGTCGAGTAGTTGGTCGAGTGATTGATCGAGTAGTTGGTCGAGTATTTGGTCGAGTAGTTGGTCGAGTGATTGCTCCAGTAGTTGGTCGAGTGATTGGTCGAGTGATTGGTCGAGTAGTCGGTCGAGTGGTCGGTCGAGTAGTTGGTCGAGTAGTTGGTCGAGTAGTTGGTCGAGTAGTTGGTCGAGTAGTTGGTTGAGTAATTAGTCGAGTAGTTGGTCGAGTAGTTGGTCGAGTAGTTGGTCGAGTGATTGGTCGAGTGGTCGGTCGAGTGGTCGGTCGAGTGATTGCTCGAGTAGTTGGTCGAGTAGTTGGTCGAGTGATTGATCGAGTAGTTGGTCGAGTATTTGGTCGAGTAGTTGGTCGAGTGATTGCTCCAGTAGTTGGTCGAGTGATTGGTCGAGTGATTGGTCGAGTAGTCGGTCGAGTGGTCGGTCGAGTAGTTGGTCGAGTAGTTGGTCGAGTAGTTGGTCGAGTAGTCGGTCGAGTAGTTGGTCGAGTGATTGGTCGAGTAGTTGGTCGAGTAGTTGGTTGAGTAGTTGGTCGAGTAGTTGGTCGCGTGATTGGTGGAGTAGTCGGTCGAGTGGTCGGTCGAGTAGTTGGTCGAGTAGTTGGTCGAGTAGTTGGTCGAGTAGTTGGTCGAGCGATATTTCGAGTAGTTGGTCGAGTAGTTGGTCGAGTAGTTGGTCGAGTAGTTGGTTGAGTAGTCGGTCGAGTGGTCGGTCGAGTAGTTGGTCGAGTAGTTGGTCGAGTAGTTGGTCGAGTAGTTGGTTGAGTAATTAGTCGAGTAGTTGGTCGAGTAGTTGGTCGAGTAGTTGGTCGAGTGATTGGTCGAGTGGTCGGTCGAGTGGTCGGTCGAGTGATTGCTCGAGTAGTTGGTCGAGTAGTTGGTCGAGTGATTGCTCCAGTTGTTGGTCGAGTAGTTGGTCGAGTGATTGGTCGAGTAGTTGGTCGAGTATTTGGTCGAGTAGTTGGTCGAGTGATTGCTCCAGTAGTTGGTCGAGTAGTTTATCGAGTTATTGGTCAAATAGTTGGTCTAGTAGTTGGTCGAGTAGTTGGTCGAGTGATTGGTCGAGTAGTTGGTCGAGTATTTGGTCGAGTAGTTGGTCGAGTGATTGCTCCAGTAGTTGGTCGAGTAGTTTATCGAGTGATTGGTCGAGTAGTTGGTCGAGTAGTTGGTCAAGTAGTTGATCGAGTAGTTGGTCGAGTAGTTGGTCGAGTAGTTGGTCGAGTGATTGGTCGAGTGATTGGTCGAGTAGTCGGTCGAGTGGTCGGTCGAGTAGTTGGTCGAGTAGTTGGTCGAGTAGTTGGTCGAGTAGTTGGTCGAGTAGTTGGTCGAGTAGTTGGTCGAGTCGTTGGTCGAGTGATTGGTCGAGTAGTTGGTCGAGTAGTTGAGTGAGTAGTTTGTCGAGTAGTTGGTCGAGTAGTTGGTCGCGTGATTGGTGGAGTAGTCGGTCGAGTGGTCGGTCGAGTAGTTGGTCGAGTAGTTAGTCGAGTAGTTGGTCGAGTAGTTGGTCGAGCGATTGTTCGAGTAGTTGGTCGAGTAGTTGGTCGAGTAGTTGGTTGAGTAGTTGGTCGAGTAGTTGGTCGAGTAGTTGGTCGAGTGATTGGTCGAGAAGTCGGTCGAGTGGTCGGTCGAGTAGTTGGTCGAGTAGTTGGTCGAGTAGTTGGTTGAGAAATTAGTCGAGTAGTTGGTCGAGTAGTTGGTCGAGTAGTTGGTCGAGTGATTGGTCGAGTGGTCGGTCGAGTGGTCGGTCGAGTGATTGCTCGAGTAGTTGGTCGAGTAGTTGGTCGAGTGATTGCTCCAGTAGTTGGTCGAGTAGTTGGTCGAGTGATTGGTCGAGTAGTTGGTCGAGTATTTGGTCGAGTAGTTGGTCGAGTGATTGCTCCAGTAGTTGGTCGAGTAGTTTATCGAGTGATTGGTCGAGTAGTTGGTCTAGTAGTTGATCGAGTAGTTGGTCGAGCGATTGGTCGAGTAGTTGGTCGAGTAGTTGGTCGAGTAGTTGGACGAGTAGTTGGTCGAGTAGTTGGTCGAGTAGTTGGTCGAGTGATTGGTCGAGAAGTCGGTCGAGTGGTCGGTCGAGTAGTTGGTCGAGTAGTTGGTCGAGTAGTTGGTCGAGTAGTTGGTTGAGTAATTAGTCGAGTAGTTGGTCGAGTAGTTGGTCGAGAAGTTGGTCGAGTGATTGGTCGAGTGGTCGGTCGAGTGGTCGGTCGAGTGATTGCTCGAGTAGTTGGTCGAGTAGTTGGTCGAGTGATTGCTCCAGTAGTTGGTCGAGTAGTTGGTCGAGTGATTGGTCGAGTAGTTGGTCTAGTAGTTGGTCTAGTAGTTGGTCGAGTGATTGGTCGAGTAGTTGGTCGAGTAGTTGGTCGAGTAGTTGGTCGAGTAGTTGGACGAGTAGTTGGTCGAGTAGTTGGTCGAGTAGTTGGTCGAGTAGTTGGTCGAGTAGTTGGTCGAGTAGTTGGTCGAGTAGTTGGTCGAGTGATTGGTCGAGTAGATGGTCGAGTAGTTGGTCGAGTAGTTGGTCGAGTAGTTGGTCAAGTATTTGGTCGAGTAATTGGTCGAGTAGTTGGTCGAGTAGTTGGTCGAGTGATTGGTCGAGTGATTGGTCGAGTAGTTGGTCGAGTAGTTGGTCAAGTAGTTGGTCGAGTAGTTGGTCGAGTAGTTGGTCGAGTAGTTGGTCGAGTAGTTGGTCGGGTGATTGGTCGAGTAGTTGGTCGAGTAGTTGGTCGAGTAGTTGGTCGAGTAGTTGGTCAAGAAGTTGGTCGAGTAGTTGGTCGAGTAGTTGGTCGAGTAGTTGGTCGAGTGATTGGTCGAGTGATTGGTCGAGTAGTCGGTCGAGTGGTCGGTCGAGTAGTTGGTCGAGTAGTTGGTCGAGTAGTTGGTCGAGTAGTTGGTCGAGTAGTTGGTTGAGTAATTAGTCGAGTAGTTGGTCGAGTAGTTGGTCGAGTAGTTGGTCGAGTGATTGGTCGAGTAGTTGGTCGAGTGATTGCTCCAGTAGTTGGTCGAGTAGTTGGTCGAGTGATTGGTCGAGTAGTTGGTCTAGTAGTTGGTCTAGTAGTTGGTCGAGTGATTGGTCGAGTAGTTGGTCGAGTAGTTGGTCGAGTAGTTGGTCGAGTAGTTGGACGAGTAGTTGGTCGAGTAGTTGGTCGAGTAGTTGGTCGAGTAGTTGGTCGAGTAGTTGGTCGAGTAGTTGGTCGAGTAGTTGGTCGAGTGATTGGTCGAGTAGATGGTCGAGTAGTTGGTCGAGTAGTTGGTCGAGTAGTTGGTCAAGTATTTGGTCGAGTAATTGGTCGAGTAGTTGGTCGAGTAGTTGGTCGAGTGATTGGTCGAGTGATTGGTCGAGTAGTTGGTCGAGTAGTTGGTCAAGTAGTTGGTCGAGTAGTTGGTCGAGTAGTTGGTCGAGTAGTTGGTCGAGTAGTTGGTCGGGTGATTGGTCGAGTAGTTGGTCGAGTAGTTGGTCGAGTAGTTGGTCGAGTAGTTGGTCAAGAAGTTGGTCGAGTAGTTGGTCGAGTAGTTGGTCGAGTAGTTGGTCGAGTGATTGGTCGAGTGATTTGTCGAGTAGTCGGTCGAGTGGTCGGTCGAGTAGTTGGTCGAGTAGTTGGTCGAGTAGTTGGTCGAGTAGTTGGTTGAGTAATTAGTCGAGTAGTTGGTCGAGTAGTTGGTCGAGTAGTTGGTCGAGTGATTGGTCGAGTGGTCGGTCGAGTGGTCGGTCGAGTGATTGCTCGAGTAGTTGGTCGAGTAGTTGGTCGAGTGATTGCTCCAGTAGTTGGTCGAGTAGTTGGTCGAGTGATTGGTCGAGTAGTTGGTCGAGTGGTCGGTCGAGTAGTTGGTCGAGTAGTTGGTCGAGTAGTTGGTCGAGTAGTTGGTCGAGTAGTTGGTTGAGTAATTAGTCGAGTAGTTGGTCGAGTAGTTGGTCGAGTAGTTGGTCGAGTGATTGGTCGAGTGGTCGGTCGAGTGGTCGCTCGAGTGATTGCTCGAGTAGTTGGTCGAGTAGTTGGTCGAGTAGTTGGTCGAGTGTTTGCTCCAGTAGTTGGTCGAGTAGTTGGTCGAGTGATTGGTCGAGTAGTTGGTCGAGTATTTGGTCGAGTAGTTGGTCGAGTGATTGCTCCAGTAGTTGGTCGAGTAGTTTATCGAGTGATTGGTCGAGTTGTTGGTCGAGTAGTTGGTCAAGTAGTTGGTCGAGTAGTTGGTCGAGTAGTTGGTCGAGTAGTTGGTCGAGTAGTTGGTCGAGTAGTTGGTCGAGTAGTTGGTCGAGTAGTTGGTCGAGTAGTTGGTTGAGTAGTCGGTCGTGTGGTCGGTCGAGTAGTTGGTCGAGTAGTTGGTCGAGTAGTTGGTCGAGTAGTTGGTTGAGTAATTAGTCGAGTAGTTGGTCGAGTAGTTGGTCGAGTAGTTGGTCGAGTGATTGGTCGAGTGGTCGGTCGAGTGGTCGGTCGAGTGATTGCTCGAGTAGTTGGTCGAGTAGTTGGTCGAGTGATTGCTCCAGTTGTTGGTCGAGTAGTTGGTCGAGTGATTGGTCGAGTAGTTGGTCGAGTATTTGGTCGAGTAGTTGGTCGAGTGATTGCTCCAGTAGTTGGTCGAGTAGTTTATCGAGTTATTGGTCAAATAGTTGGTCTAGTAGTTGGTCGAGTAGTTGGTCGAGTGATTGGTCGAGTAGTTGGTCGAGTATTTGGTCGAGTAGTTGGTCGAGTGATTGCTCCAGTAGTTGGTCGAGTAGTTTATCGAGTGATTGGTCGAGTAGTTGGTCGAGTAGTTGGTCAAGTAGTTGATCGAGTAGTTGGTCGAGTAGTTGGTCGAGTAGTTGGTCGAGTGATTGGTCGAGTGATTGGTCGAGTAGTCGGTCGAGTGGTCGGTCGAGTAGTTGGTCGAGTAGTTGGTCGAGTAGTTGGTCGAGTAGTTGGTCGAGTAGTTGGTCGAGTAGTTGGTCGAGTCGTTGGTCGAGTGATTGGTCGAGTAGTTGGTCGAGTAGTTGAGTGAGTAGTTTGTCGAGTAGTTGGTCGAGTAGTTGGTCGCGTGATTGGTGGAGTAGTCGGTCGAGTGGTCGGTCGAGTAGTTGGTCGAGTAGTTAGTCGAGTAGTTGGTCGAGTAGTTGGTCGAGCGATTGTTCGAGTAGTTGGTCGAGTAGTTGGTCGAGTAGTTGGTCGAGTAGTTGGTTGAGTAGTTGGTCGAGTAGTTGGTCGAGTAGTTGGTCGAGTGATTGGTCGAGAAGTCGGTCGAGTGGTCGGTCGAGTAGTTGGTCGAGTAGTTGGTCGAGTAGTTGGTTGAGAAATTAGTCGAGTAGTTGGTCGAGTAGTTGGTCGAGTAGTTGGTCGAGTGATTGGTCGAGTGGTCGGTCGAGTGGTCGGTCGAGTGATTGCTCGAGTAGTTGGTCGAGTAGTTGGTCGAGTGATTGCTCCAGTAGTTGGTCGAGTAGTTGGTCGAGTGATTGGTCGAGTAGTTGGTCGAGTATTTGGTCGAGTAGTTGGTCGAGTGATTGCTCCAGTAGTTGGTCGAGTAGTTTATCGAGTGATTGGTCGAGTAGTTGGTCTAGTAGTTGATCGAGTAGTTGGTCGAGCGATTGGTCGAGTAGTTGGTCGAGTAGTTGGTCGAGTAGTTGGACGAGTAGTTGGTCGAGTAGTTGGTCGAGTAGTTGGTCGAGTGATTGGTCGAGAAGTCGGTCGAGTGGTCGGTCGAGTAGTTGGTCGAGTAGTTGGTCGAGTAGTTGGTCGAGTAGTTGGTTGAGTAATTAGTCGAGTAGTTGGTCGAGTAGTTGGTCGAGAAGTTGGTCGAGTGATTGGTCGAGTGGTCGGTCGAGTGGTCGGTCGAGTGATTGCTCGAGTAGTTGGTCGAGTAGTTGGTCGAGTGATTGCTCCAGTAGTTGGTCGAGTAGTTGGTCGAGTGATTGGTCGAGTAGTTGGTCTAGTAGTTGGTCTAGTAGTTGGTCGAGTGATTGGTCGAGTAGTTGGTCGAGTAGTTGGTCGAGTAGTTGGTCGAGTAGTTGGACGAGTAGTTGGTCGAGTAGTTGGTCGAGTAGTTGGTCGAGTAGTTGGTCGAGTAGTTGGTCGAGTAGTTGGTCGAGTAGTTGGTCGAGTGATTGGTCGAGTAGATGGTCGAGTAGTTGGTCGAGTAGTTGGTCGAGTAGTTGGTCAAGTATTTGGTCGAGTAATTGGTCGAGTAGTTGGTCGAGTAGTTGGTCGAGTGATTGGTCGAGTGATTGGTCGAGTAGTTGGTCGAGTAGTTGGTCAAGTAGTTGGTCGAGTAGTTGGTCGAGTAGTTGGTCGAGTAGTTGGTCGAGTAGTTGGTCGGGTGATTGGTCGAGTAGTTGGTCGAGTAGTTGGTCGAGTAGTTGGTCGAGTAGTTGGTCAAGAAGTTGGTCGAGTAGTTGGTCGAGTAGTTGGTCGAGTAGTTGGTCGAGTGATTGGTCGAGTGATTGGTCGAGTAGTCGGTCGAGTGGTCGGTCGAGTAGTTGGTCGAGTAGTTGGTCGAGTAGTTGGTCGAGTAGTTGGTCGAGTAGTTGGTTGAGTAATTAGTCGAGTAGTTGGTCGAGTAGTTGGTCGAGTAGTTGGTCGAGTGATTGGTCGAGTAGTTGGTCGAGTGATTGCTCCAGTAGTTGGTCGAGTAGTTGGTCGAGTGATTGGTCGAGTAGTTGGTCTAGTAGTTGGTCTAGTAGTTGGTCGAGTGATTGGTCGAGTAGTTGGTCGAGTAGTTGGTCGAGTAGTTGGTCGAGTAGTTGGACGAGTAGTTGGTCGAGTAGTTGGTCGAGTAGTTGGTCGAGTAGTTGGTCGAGTAGTTGGTCGAGTAGTTGGTCGAGTAGTTGGTCGAGTGATTGGTCGAGTAGATGGTCGAGTAGTTGGTCGAGTAGTTGGTCGAGTAGTTGGTCAAGTATTTGGTCGAGTAATTGGTCGAGTAGTTGGTCGAGTAGTTGGTCGAGTGATTGGTCGAGTGATTGGTCGAGTAGTTGGTCGAGTAGTTGGTCAAGTAGTTGGTCGAGTAGTTGGTCGAGTAGTTGGTCGAGTAGTTGGTCGAGTAGTTGGTCGGGTGATTGGTCGAGTAGTTGGTCGAGTAGTTGGTCGAGTAGTTGGTCGAGTAGTTGGTCAAGAAGTTGGTCGAGTAGTTGGTCGAGTAGTTGGTCGAGTAGTTGGTCGAGTGATTGGTCGAGTGATTTGTCGAGTAGTCGGTCGAGTGGTCGGTCGAGTAGTTGGTCGAGTAGTTGGTCGAGTAGTTGGTCGAGTAGTTGGTTGAGTAATTAGTCGAGTAGTTGGTCGAGTAGTTGGTCGAGTAGTTGGTCGAGTGATTGGTCGAGTGGTCGGTCGAGTGGTCGGTCGAGTGATTGCTCGAGTAGTTGGTCGAGTAGTTGGTCGAGTGATTGCTCCAGTAGTTGGTCGAGTAGTTGGTCGAGTGATTGGTCGAGTAGTTGGTCGAGTGGTCGGTCGAGTAGTTGGTCGAGTAGTTGGTCGAGTAGTTGGTCGAGTAGTTGGTCGAGTAGTTGGTTGAGTAATTAGTCGAGTAGTTGGTCGAGTAGTTGGTCGAGTAGTTGGTCGAGTGATTGGTCGAGTGGTCGGTCGAGTGGTCGCTCGAGTGATTGCTCGAGTAGTTGGTCGAGTAGTTGGTCGAGTAGTTGGTCGAGTGTTTGCTCCAGTAGTTGGTCGAGTAGTTGGTCGAGTGATTGGTCGAGTAGTTGGTCGAGTATTTGGTCGAGTAGTTGGTCGAGTGATTGCTCCAGTAGTTGGTCGAGTAGTTTATCGAGTGATTGGTCGAGTAGTTGGTCGAGTAGTTGGTCAAGTAGTTGGTCGAGTAGTTGGTCGAGTAGTTGGTCGAGTAGTTGGTCGAGTAGTTGGTCGAGTAGTTGGTCGAGTAGTTGGTCGAGTAGTTGGTCGAGTGATTGGTCGAGTGATTGGTCGAGTAGTCGGTCGAGTGGTCGGTCGAGTAGTTGGTCGAGTGATTGGTCGAGTAGTTGGTCGAGTAGTTGGTTGAGTAGTTGGTCGAGTAGTTGGTCGAGTAGTTGGTCGCGTGATTGGTGGAGTAGTCGGTCGAGTGGTCGGTCGAGTAGTTGGTCGAGTAGTTGGTCGAGTAGTTGGTCGAGTAGTTGGTCGAGCGATATTTCGAGTAGTTGGTCGAGTAGTTGGTCGAGTAGTTGGTCGAGTAGTTGGTTGAGTAGTCGGTCGAGTGGTCGGTCGAGTAGTTGGTCGAGTAGTTGGTCGAGTAGTTGGTCGAGTAGTTGGTTGAGTAATTAGTCGAGTAGTTGGTCGAGTAGTTGGTCGAGTAGTTGGTCGAGTGATTGGTCGAGTGGTCGGTCGAGTGGTCGGTCGAGTGATTGCTCGAGTAGTTGGTCGAGTAGTTGGTCGAGTGATTGCTCCAGTTGTTGGTCGAGTAGTTGGTCGAGTGATTGGTCGAGTAGTTGGTCGAGTATTTGGTCGAGTAGTTGGTCGAGTGATTGCTCCAGTAGTTGGTCGAGTAGTTTATCGAGTTATTGGTCAAATAGTTGGTCTAGTAGTTGGTCGAGTAGTTGGTCGAGCGATTGGTCGAGTAGTTGGTCGAGTAGTTGGCCGAGTAGTTGGACGAGTAGTTGGTCGAGTAGTTGGTCGAGTAGTTGGTCGAGTGATTGGTCGAGAAGTCGGTCGAGTGGTCGGTCGAGTAATTGGTCGAGTAGTTGGTCGAGTAGTTGGTCGAGTAGTTGGGTGAGTAATTAGTCGAGTAGTTGGTCGAGTAGTTGGTCGAGTAGTTGGTCGAGTGATTGGTCAAGTAGTTGGGTGAGTAATTAGTCGAGTAGTTGGTCGAGTAGTTGGTCGAGTAGTTGGTCGAGTGATTGGTCGAGTGGTCGGTCGAGTGGTCGGTCGAGTGATTGCTCGAGTAGTTGGTCGAGTAGTTGGTCGAGTAGTTGGTCGAGTGATTGCTCCAGTAGTTGGTCGAGTATTTGGTCGAGTAATTGGTCGAGTAGTTGGTCGAGTAGTTGGTCGAGTGATTGGTCGAGTGATTGGTCGAGTAGTTGGTCGAGTAGTTGGTCAAGTAGTTGGTCGAGTAGTTGGTCGAGTAGTTGGTCGAGTAGTTGGTCGAGTAGTTGGTCGGGTGATTGGTCGAGTAGTTGGTCGAGTAGTTGGTCGAGTAGTTGGTCGAGTAGTTGGTCAAGAAGTTGGTCGAGTAGTTGGTCGAGTAGTTGGTCGAGTAGTTGGTCGAGTGATTGGTCGAGTGATTTGTCGAGTAGTCGGTCGAGTGGTCGGTCGAGTAGTTGGTCGAGTAGTTGGTCGAGTAGTTGGTCGAGTAGTTGGTCGAGTAGTTGGTTGAGTAATTAGTCGAGTAGTTGGTCGAGTAGTTGGTCGAGTAGTTGGTCGAGTGATTGGTCGAGTGGTCGGTCGAGTGGTCGGTCGAGTGATTGCTCGAGTAGTTGGTCGAGTAGTTGGTCGAGTGATTGCTCCAGTAGTTGGTCGAGTAGTTGGTCGAGTGATTGGTCGAGTAGTTGGTCGAGTGGTCGGTCGAGTAGTTGGTCGAGTAGTTGGTCGAGTAGTTGGTCGAGTAGTTGGTCGAGTAGTTGGTTGAGTAATTAGTCGAGTAGTTGGTCGAGTAGTTGGTCGAGTAGTTGGTCGAGTGATTGGTCGAGTGGTCGGTCGAGTGGTCGCTCGAGTGATTGCTCGAGTAGTTGGTCGAGTAGTTGGTCGAGTAGTTGGTCGAGTGTTTGCTCCAGTAGTTGGTCGAGTAGTTGGTCGAGTGATTGGTCGAGTAGTTGGTCGAGTATTTGGTCGAGTAGTTGGTCGAGTGATTGCTCCAGTAGTTGGTCGAGTAGTTTATCGAGTGATTGGTCGAGTAGTTGGTCGAGTAGTTGGTCAAGTAGTTGGTCGAGTAGTTGGTCGAGTAGTTGGTCGAGTAGTTGGTCGAGTAGTTGGTCGAGTAGTTGGTCGAGTAGTTGGTCGAGTAGTTGGTCGAGTGATTGGTCGAGTGATTGGTCGAGTAGTCGGTCGAGTGGTCGGTCGAGTAGTTGGTCGAGTGATTGGTCGAGTAGTTGGTCGAGTAGTTGGTTGAGTAGTTGGTCGAGTAGTTGGTCGAGTAGTTGGTCGCGTGATTGGTGGAGTAGTCGGTCGAGTGGTCGGTCGAGTAGTTGGTCGAGTAGTTGGTCGAGTAGTTGGTCGAGTAGTTGGTCGAGCGATATTTCGAGTAGTTGGTCGAGTAGTTGGTCGAGTAGTTGGTCGAGTAGTTGGTTGAGTAGTCGGTCGAGTGGTCGGTCGAGTAGTTGGTCGAGTAGTTGGTCGAGTAGTTGGTCGAGTAGTTGGTTGAGTAATTAGTCGAGTAGTTGGTCGAGTAGTTGGTCGAGTAGTTGGTCGAGTGATTGGTCGAGTGGTCGGTCGAGTGGTCGGTCGAGTGATTGCTCGAGTAGTTGGTCGAGTAGTTGGTCGAGTGATTGCTCCAGTTGTTGGTCGAGTAGTTGGTCGAGTGATTGGTCGAGTAGTTGGTCGAGTATTTGGTCGAGTAGTTGGTCGAGTGATTGCTCCAGTAGTTGGTCGAGTAGTTTATCGAGTTATTGGTCAAATAGTTGGTCTAGTAGTTGGTCGAGTAGTTGGTCGAGCGATTGGTCGAGTAGTTGGTCGAGTAGTTGGCCGAGTAGTTGGACGAGTAGTTGGTCGAGTAGTTGGTCGAGTAGTTGGTCGAGTGATTGGTCGAGAAGTCGGTCGAGTGGTCGGTCGAGTAATTGGTCGAGTAGTTGGTCGAGTAGTTGGTCGAGTAGTTGGGTGAGTAATTAGTCGAGTAGTTGGTCGAGTAGTTGGTCGAGTAGTTGGTCGAGTGATTGGTCGAGTGGTCGGTCGAGTGGTCGGTCGAGTGATTGCTCGAGTAGTTGGTCGAGTAGTTGGTCGAGTAGTTGGTCGAGTGATTGCTCCAGTAGTTGGTCGAGTAGTTGGTCGAGTGATTGGTCGAGTAGTTGGTCTAGTAGTTGGTCGAGTGATTGGTCGAGTAGTTGGTCGAGTAGTTGGTCGAGTAGTTGGTCGAGTAGTTGGTCGAGTAGTTGGTCGAGTAGTTGGTCGAGTAGTTGGTCGAGTAATTGGTCGAGTAGTTGGTCGAGTGATTGGTCGAGTAGTTGGTCGAGTAGTTGGTCGAGTAGTTGGTCGAGTAGTTGGTCAAGTAGTTGGTCGAGTAATTGGTCGAGTAGTTGGTCGAGTAGTTGGTCGAGTGATTGGTCGAGTGATTGGTCGAGTAGTCGGTCGAGTGGTCGGTCGAGTAGTTGGTCGAGTAGTTGGTCGAGTAGTTCGTCGAGTAGTTGGTCGAGTAGTTGGTTGAGTAATTAGTCGAGTAGTTGGTCGAGTGATTGGTCGAGTAGTTGGTTGAGTAGTGAGTCGAGTGATTGCTCGAGTAGTTGGTCGAGTGGTCGGTCGAGTGGTTGGTCGAGTAGTTTGTCGAGTAGTTGGTCGAGTGATTGGTCGACTAGTTGGTCGAGTAGTTGGTCGAGCGATTGGTCGAGTAGGTGGTCGAGCGATTGGTCGAGTAGTTGGTCGAGTAGTTGGTCGAGTAGTTGGTCGAGTAGTTGGTTGAGTAATTAGTCGAGTAGTTGGTCGAGTAGTTGGTCGAGTAGTTGGTCGAGTGATTGGTCGAGTAGTTGGTCGAGTAGTTGGTCGAGTAGTTGGTCAAGTAGTTGGTCGAGTAATTGGTCGAGTAGTTGGTCGAGTAGTTGGTCGAGTGATTGGTCGAGTGATTGGTCGAGTAGTTGGTCGAGTAGTTGGTCAAGTAGTTGGTCGAGCAGTTGGTCGAGTAGTTGGTCGAGTAGTTGGTCGAGTAGTTGGTCGAGTGATTGGTCGAGTAGTTGGTCGAGTAGTAGGTCGAGTAGTTGTACGAGTAGTTGGTCGAGTAGTTGGTCGAGTAGTTGGTCGAGTGATTGGTCGAGAAGTCGGTCGAGTGGTCGGTCGAGTAATTGGTCGAGTAGTTGGTCGAGTAGTTGGTCGAGTAGTTGGGTGAGTAATTAGTCGAGTAGTTGGTCGAGTAGTTGGTCGAGTAGTTGGTCGAGTGATTGGTCGAGTGGTCGGTCGAGTGGTCGGTCGAGTGATTGCTCGAGTAGTTGGTCGAGTAGTTGGTCGAGTAGTTGGTCGAGTGATTGCTCCAGTAGTTGGTCGAGTAGTTGGTCGAGTGATTGGTCGAGTAGTTGGTCTAGTAGTTGGTCGAGTGATTGGTCGAGTAGTTGGTCGAGTAGTTGGTCGAGTAGTTGGTCGAGTAGTTGGTCGAGTAGTTGGTCGAGTAGTTGGTCGAGTAGTTGGTCGAGTAATTGGTCGAGTAGTTGGTCGAGTGATTGGTCGAGTAGTTGGTCGAGTAGTTGGTCGAGTAGTTGGTCGAGTAGTTGGTCAAGTAGTTGGTCGAGTAATTGGTCGAGTAGTTGGTCGAGTAGTTGGTCGAGTGATTGGTCGAGTGATTGGTCGAGTAGTCGGTCGAGTGGTCGGTCGAGTAGTTGGTCGAGTAGTTGGTCGAGTAGTTCGTCGAGTAGTTGGTCGAGTAGTTGGTTGAGTAATTAGTCGAGTAGTTGGTCGAGTGATTGGTCGAGTAGTTGGTTGAGTAGTGAGTCGAGTGATTGCTCGAGTAGTTGGTCGAGTGGTCGGTCGAGTGGTTGGTCGAGTAGTTTGTCGAGTAGTTGGTCGAGTGATTGGTCGACTAGTTGGTCGAGTAGTTGGTCGAGCGATTGGTCGAGTAGGTGGTCGAGCGATTGGTCGAGTAGTTGGTCGAGTAGTTGGTCGAGTAGTTGGTCGAGTAGTTGGTTGAGTAATTAGTCGAGTAGTTGGTCGAGTAGTTGGTCGAGTAGTTGGTCGAGTGATTGGTCGAGTAGTTGGTCGAGTAGTTGGTCGAGTAGTTGGTCAAGTAGTTGGTCGAGTAATTGGTCGAGTAGTTGGTCGAGTAGTTGGTCGAGTGATTGGTCGAGTGATTGGTCGAGTAGTTGGTCGAGTAGTTGGTCAAGTAGTTGGTCGAGTAGTTGGTCGAGTAGTTGGTCGAGTAGTTGGTCGAGTAGTTGGTCGAGTGATTGGTCGAGTAGTTGGTCGAGTAGTAGGTCGAGTAGTTGGTCGAGTAGTTGGTCAAGAAGTTGGTCGAGTAGTTGGTCGAGTAGTTGGTCGAGTAGTTGGTCGAGTGATTGGTCGAGTAGTCGGTCGAGTGGTCGGTCGAGTAGTTGGTAGAGTAGTTGGTCGAGTAGTTGGTCGAGTAGTTGGTCGAGTAGTTGGTTGAGTAATTAGTCGAGTAGTTGGTCGAGTAGTTGGTCGAGTAGTTGGTCGAGTGATTGGTCGAGTGGTCGGTCGAGTGGTCGGTCGAGTGATTGCTCGAGTAGTTGGTCGAGTAGTTGGTCGAGTAGTTGGTCGAGTGATTGCTCCAGTAGTTGGTCGAGTAGTTGGTCGAGTGATTGGTCGAGTAGTTGGTCGAGTGGTCGGTCGAGTAGTTGGTCGAGTAGTTGGTCGAGTAGTTGGTCGAGTAGTTGGTCGAGTAGATGGGTGAGTAATTAGTCGAGTAGTTGGTCGAGTAGTTGGTCGAGTAGTTGGTCGAGTGATTGGTCGAGTGGTCGGTCGAGTGGTCGGTCGAGTGATTGCTCGAGTAGTTGGTCGAGTAGTTGGTCGAGTAGTTGGTCGAGTAGTTGGTCGAGTAGTTGGTCGAGTGATTGCTCCAGTAGTTGGTCGAGTAGTTGGTGTAGTGATTGGTCGAGTAGTTGGTCGAGTATTTGGTCGAGTAGTTGGTCGAGTGATTGCTCCAGTAGTTGGTCGAGTAGTTTATCGAGTGATTGGTCGAGTAGTTGGTCGAGTAGTTGGTCAAGTAGTTGGTCGAGTAGTTGGTCGAGTAGTTGGTCGAGTAGTTGGTCGAGTGATTGGTCGAGTGATTGGTCGAGTAGTCGGTCGAGTGGTCGGTCGAGTAGTTGGTCGAGTAGTTGGTCGAGTAGTTGGTCGAGTAGTTGGTCGAGTAGTTGGTCGAGTAGTTGGTCGAGTAGTTGGTCGAGTGATTGGTCGAGTAGTTGGTCGAGTAGTTGGTTGAGTAGTTGGTCGAGTAGTTGGTCGAGTAGTTGGTCGCGTGATTGGTGGAGTAGTCGGTCGAGTGGTCGGTCGAGTAGTTGGTCGAGTAGTTGGTCGAGTAGTTGGTCGAGTAATTGGTCGAGCGATTGTTCGAGTAGTTGGTCGAGTAGTTGGTCGAGTAGTTGGTCGAGTAATTGGTTGAGTAGTTGGTCGAGTAGTTGGTCGAGTAGTTGGTCGAGTGATTGGTCGAGAAGTCGGTCGAGTGGTCGGTCGAGTAGTTGGTCGAGTAGTTGGTCGAGTAGTTGGTCGAGTAGTTGGTTGAGTAATTAGTCGAGTAGTTGGTCGAGTAGTTGGTCGAGTAGATGGTCGAGTGATTGGTCGAGTGGTCGGTCGAGTGGTCGGTCGAGTGATTGCTCGAGTAGTTGGTCGAGTAGTTGGTCGAGTAGTTGGTCGAGTGATTGCTCCAGTAGTTGGTCGAGTAGTTGGTCGAGTGATTGATCGAGTAGTTGGTCGAGTATTTGGTCGAGTAGTTGGTCGAGTGATTGCTCCAGTAGTTGGTCGAGTAGTTTATCGAGTGATTGGTCGAGTAGTTGGTCTAGTAGTTGGTCGAGTAGTTGGTCGAGCGATTGGTCGAGTAGTTGGTTGAGTAGTTGGTCGAGTAGTTGGACGAGTAGTTGGTCGAGTAGTTGGTAGAGTAGTTGGTCGAGTGATTGGTCGAGAAGTCGGTCGAGTGGTCGGTCGAGTAGTTGGTCGTGTAGTTGGTCGAGTAGTTGGTCGAGTAGTTGGTCGAGTAGTTGGTTGAGTAATTAGTCGAGTAGTTGGTCGAGTAGTTGGTCGAGTAGTTGGTCGAGTGATTGGTCGAGTGGTCGGTCGAGTGGTCGGTCGAGTGATTGCTCGAGTAGTTGGTCGAGTAGTTGGTCGAGTGATTGCTCCAGTAGTTGGTCAAGTAGTTGGTCGAGTGATTGGTCGAGTAGTTGGTCGAGTGGTCGGTCGAGTAGTTGGTCGAGTAGTTGGTCGAGTAGTTGGTCGAGTAGTTGGTCGAGTAGTTGGTTGAGTAATTAGTCGAGTAGTTGGTCGAGTAGTTGGTCGAGTAGTTGGTCGAGTGATTGGTCGAGTGGTCGGTCGAGTGGTCGCTCGAGTGATTGCTCGAGTAGTTGGTCGAGTAGTTGGTCGAGGAGTTGGTCGAGTGATTGCTCCAGTAGTTGGTCGAGTAGTTTGTCGAGTGATTGGTCGAGAAGTTGGTCGAGTATTTGGTCGAGTAGTTGGTCGAGTGATTGCTCCAGTAGTTGGTCGAGTAGTTTATCGAGTGATTGGTCGAGTAGTTGGTCGAGTAGTTGGTCAAGTAGTTGGTCGAGTAGTTGGTCGAGTAGTTGGTCGAGTAGTTGGTCGAGTAGTTGGTCGAGTAGTTGGTCGAGTAGTTGGTCGAGTAGTTGGTCGAGTGATTGGTCGAGTGATTGGTCGAGTAGTCGGTCGAGTGGTCGGTCGAGTAGTTGGTCGAGTGATTGGTCGAGTAGTTGGTCGAGTAGTTGGTTGAGTAGTTGGTCGAGTAGTTGGTCGAGTAGTTGGTCGCGTGATTGGTGGAGTAGTCGGTCGAGTGGTCGGTCGAGTAGTTGGTCGAGTAGTTGGTCGAGTAGTTGGTCGAGTAGTTGGTCGAGCGATATTTCGAGTAGTTGGTCGAGTAGTTGGTCGAGTAGTTGGTCGAGTAGTTGGTTGAGTAGTCGGTCGAGTGGTCGGTCGAGTAGTTGGTCGAGTAGTTGGTCGAGTAGTTGGTCGAGTAGTTGGTTGAGTAATTAGTCGAGTAGTTGGTCGAGTAGTTGGTCGAGTAGTTGGTCGAGTGATTGGTCGAGTGGTCGGTCGAGTGGTCGGTCGAGTGATTGCTCGAGTAGTTGGTCGAGTAGTTGGTCGAGTGATTGCTCCAGTTGTTGGTCGAGTAGTTGGTCGAGTGATTGGTCGAGTAGTTGGTCGAGTATTTGGTCGAGTAGTTGGTCGAGTGATTGCTCCAGTAGTTGGTCGAGTAGTTTATCGAGTTATTGGTCAAATAGTTGGTCTAGTAGTTGGTCGAGTAGTTGGTCGAGCGATTGGTCGAGTAGTTGGTCGAGTAGTTGGTCGAGTAGTTGGACGAGTAGTTGGTCGATTAGTTGGTCGAGTAGTTGGTCGAGTGATTGGTCGAGAAGTCGGTCGAGTGGTCGGTCGAGTAATTGGTCGAGTAGTTGGTCGAGTAGTTGGTCGAGTAGTTGGGTGAGTAATTAGTCGAGTAGTTGGTCGAGTAGTTGGTCGAGTAGTTGGTCGAGTGATTGGTCGAGTGGTCGGTCGAGTGGTCGGTCGAGTGATTGCTCGAGTAGTTGGTCGAGTAGTTGGTCGAGTGATTGCTCCAGTAGTTGGTCGAGTAGTTGGTCGAGTGATTGGTCGAGTAGTTGGTCTAGTAGTTGGTCGAGTGATTGGTCGAGTAGTTGGTCGAGTAGTTGGTCGAGTAGTTGGTCGAGTAGTTGGTCGAGTAGTTGGTCGAGTAGTTGGTCGAGTAGTTGGTCGAGTAATTGGTCGAGTAGTTGGTCGAGTGATTGGTCGAGTAGTTGGTCGAGTAGTTGGTCGAGTAGTTGGTCGAGTAGTTGGTCAAGTAGTTGGTCGAGTAATTGGTCGAGTAGTTGGTCGAGTAGTTGGTCGAGTGATTGGTCGAGTGATTGGTCGAGTAGTCGGTCGAGTGGTCGGTCGAGTAGTTGGTCGAGTAGTTGGTCGAGTAGTTCGTCGAGTAGTTGGTCGAGTAGTTGGTTGAGTAATTAGTCGAGTAGTTGGTCGAGTGATTGGTCGAGTAGTTGGTTGAGTAGTGAGTCGAGTGATTGCTCGAGTAGTTGGTCGAGTGGTCGGTCGAGTGGTTGGTCGAGTAGTTTGTCGAGTAGTTGGTCGAGTGATTGGTCGACTAGTTGGTCGAGTAGTTGGTCGAGCGATTGGTCGAGTAGGTGGTCGAGCGATTGGTCGAGTAGTTGGTCGAGTAGTTGGTCGAGTAGTTGGTCGAGTAGTTGGTTGAGTAATTAGTCGAGTAGTTGGTCGAGTAGTTGGTCGAGTAGTTGGTCGAGTGATTGGTCGAGTAGTTGGTCGAGTAGTTGGTCGAGTAGTTGGTCAAGTAGTTGGTCGAGTAATTGGTCGAGTAGTTGGTCGAGTAGTTGGTCGAGTGATTGGTCGAGTGATTGGTCGAGTAGTTGGTCGAGTAGTTGGTCAAGTAGTTGGTCGAGTAGTTGGTCGAGTAGTTGGTCGAGTAGTTGGTCGAGTAGTTGGTCGAGTGATTGGTCGAGTAGTTGGTCGAGTAGTAGGTTGAGTAGTTGGTCGAGTAGTTGGTCAAGAAGTTGGTCGAGTAGTTCGTCGAGTAGTTGGTCGAGTAGTTGGTCGAGTGATTGGTCGAGTAGTCGGTCGAGTGGTCGGTCGAGTAGTTGGTAGAGTAGTTGGTCGAGTAGTTGGTCGAGTAGTTGGTCGAGTAGTTGGTTGAGTAATTAGTCGAGTAGTTGGTCGAGTAGTTGGTCGAGTAGTTGGTCGAGTGATTGGTCGAGTGGTCGGTCGAGTGGTCGGTCGAGTGATTGCTCGAGTAGTTGGTCGAGTAGTTGGTCGAGTGATTGGTCGAGTGATTGGTCGAGTAGTTGGTCGAGTAGTTGGTCAAGTAGTTGGTCGAGTAGTTGGTCGAGTAGTTGGTCGAGTAGTTGGTCGAGTAGTTGGTCGAGTGATTGGTCGAGTAGTTGGTCGAGTAGTAGGTCGAGTAGTTGGTCGAGTAGTTGGTCAAGAAGTTGGTCGAGTAGTTGGTCGAGTAGTTGGTCGAGTAGTTGGTCGAGTGATTGGTCGAGTAGTCGGTCGAGTGGTCGGTCGAGTAGTTGGTAGAGTAGTTGGTCGAGTAGTTGGTCGAGTAGTTGGTCGAGTAGTTGGTTGAGTAATTAGTCGAGTAGTTGGTCGAGTAGTTGGTCGAGTAGTTGGTCGAGTGATTGGTCGAGTGGTCGGTCGAGTGATTGCTCGAGTAGTTGGTCGAGTAGTTGGTCGAGTAGTTGGTCGAGTGATTGCTCCAGTAGTTGGTCGAGTAGTTGGTCGAGTGATTGGTCGAGTAGTTGGTCGAGTGGTCGGTCGAGTAGTTGGTCGAGTAGTTGGTCGAGTAGTTGGTCGAGTAGTTGGTCGAGTAGATGGGTGAGTAATTAGTCGAGTAGTTGGTCGAGTAGTTGGTCGAGTAGTTGGTCGAGTGATTGGTCGAGTGGTCGGTCGAGTGGTCGGTCGAGTGATTGCTCGAGTAGTTGGTCGAGTAGTTGGTCGAGTAGTTGGTCGAGTAGTTGGTCGAGTAGTTGGTCGAGTGATTGCTCCAGTAGTTGGTCGAGTAGTTGGTGTAGTGATTGGTCGAGTAGTTGGTCGAGTATTTGGTCGAGTAGTTGGTCGAGTGATTGCTCCAGTAGTTGGTCGAGTAGTTTATCGAGTGATTGGTCGAGTAGTTGGTCGAGTAGTTGGTCAAGTAGTTGGTCGAGTAGTTGGTCGAGTAGTTGGTCGAGTAGTTGGTCGAGTGATTGGTCGAGTGATTGGTCGAGTAGTCGGTCGAGTGGTCGGTCGAGTAGTTGGTCGAGTAGTTGGTCGAGTAGTTGGTCGAGTAGTTGGTCGAGTAGTTGGTCGAGTAGTTGGTCGAGTAGTTGGTCGAGTGATTGGTCGAGTAGTTGGTCGAGTAGTTGGTTGAGTAGTTGGTCGAGTAGTTGGTCGAGTAGTTGGTCGCGTGATTGGTGGAGTAGTCGGTCGAGTGGTCGGTCGAGTAGTTGGTCGAGTAGTTGGTCGAGTAGTTGGTCGAGTAATTGGTCGAGCGATTGTTCGAGTAGTTGGTCGAGTAGTTGGTCGAGTAGTTGGTCGAGTAGTTGGTTGAGTAGTTGGTCGAGTAGTTGGTCGAGTAGTTGGTCGAGTGATTGGTCGAGAAGTCGGTCGAGTGGTCGGTCGAGTAGTTGGTCGAGTAGTTGGTCGAGTAGTTGGTCGAGTAGTTGGTTGAGTAATTAGTCGAGTAGTTGGTCGAGTAGTTGGTCGAGTAGTTGGTCGAGTGATTGGTCGAGTGGTCGGTCGAGTGGTCGGTCGAGTGATTGCTCGAGTAGTTGGTCGAGTAGTTGGTCGAGTAGTTGGTCGAGTGATTGCTCCAGTAGTTGGTCGAGTAGTTGGTCGAGTGATTGATCGAGTAGTTGGTCGAGTATTTGGTCGTGTAGTTGGTCGAGTGATTGCTCCAGTAGTTGGTCGAGTAGTTTATCGAGTGATTGGTCGAGTAGTTGGTCTAGTAGTTGGTCGAGTAGTTGGTCGAGCGATTGGTCGAGTAGTTGGTTGAGTAGTTGGTCGAGTAGTTGGACGAGTAGTTGGTCGAGTAGTTGGTAGAGTAGTTGGTCGAGTGATTGGTCGAGAAGTCGGTCGAGTGGTCGGTCGAGTAGTTGGTCGAGTAGTTGGTCGAGTAGTTGGTCGAGTAGTTGGTCGAGTAGTTGGTCGAGTAGTTGGTCGAGTAGTTGGTCGAGTGATTGGTGGAGTAGTTGGTCGAGTAGTTGTTCGAGTAGTTGGTCGAGTAGTTGGTCAAGAAGTTGGTCGAGTAGTTGGTCGAGTAGTTGGTCGAGTAATTGGTCGAGTGATTGGTCGAGTGATTGGTCGAGTAGTCGGTCGAGTGGTCGGTCGAGAAGTTGGTCGAGTAGTTGGTCGAGTAGTTGGTCGAGTAGTTGGTCGAGTAGTTGGTTGAGTAATTAGTCGAGTAGTTGGTCGAGTAGTTGGTCGAGTAGTTGGTCGAGTGATTGGTCGAGTGGTCGGTCGAGTGGTCGGTCGAGTGATTGCTCGAGTAGTTGGTCGAGTAGTTGGTCGAGTAGTTGGTCGAGTAGTTGGTCGAGTAGTTGGTCGAGTGATTGCTCCAGTAGTTGGTCGAGTAGTTGGTCGAGTGATTGGTCGAGTAGTTGGTCGAGTGGTCGGTCGAGTGGTCGGTCGAGTAGTTGGTCGAGTAGTTGGTCGAGTAGTTGGTCGAGTAGTTGGTCGAGTAGTTGGTTGAGTAATTAGTCGAGTAGTTGGTCGAGTAGTTGGTCGAGTAGTTGGTCGAGTGATTGGTCGAGTAGTTGGTCGAGTAGTTGGTCGAGTAGATGGGTGAGTAATTAGTCGAGTAGTTGGTCGAGTAGTTGGTCGAGTAGTTGGTCGAGTGATTGGTCGAGTGGTCGGTCGAGTGGTCGGTCGAGTGATTGCTCGAGTAGTTGGTCGAGTAGTTGGTCGAGTAGTTGGTCGAGTAGTTGGTCGAGTAGATGGGTGAGTAATTAGTCGAGTAGTTGGTCGAGTAGTTGGTCGAGTAGTTGGTCGAGTGATTGGTCGAGTGGTCGGTCGAGTGGTCGGTCGAGTGATTGCTCGAGTAGTTGGTCGAGTAGTTGGTCGAGTAGTTGGTCGAGTAGTTGGTCGAGTAGTTGGTCGAGTGATTGCTCCAGTAGTTGGTCGAGTAGTTGGTGTAGTGATTGGTCGAGTAGTTGGTCGAGTATTTGGTCGAGTAGTTGGTCGAGTGATTGCTCCAGTAGTTGGTCGAGTAGTTTATCGAGTGATTGGTCGAGTAGTTGGTCGAGTAGTTGGTCAAGTAGTTGGTCGAGTAGTTGGTCGAGTAGTTGGTCGAGTAGTTGGTCGAGTGATTGGTCGAGTGATTGGTCGAGTAGTCGGTCGAGTAGTTGGTCGAGTAGTTGGTCGAGTAGTTGGTCGAGTAGTTGGTCGAGTAGATGGGTGAGTAATTAGTCGAGTAGTTGGTCGAGTAGTTGGTCGAGTAGTTGGTCGAGTGATTGGTCGAGTAGTCGGTCGAGTGGTCGGTCGAGTAGTTGGTCGAGTAGTTGGTCGAGTAGTTGGTCGAGTAGTTGGTCGAGTAGTTGGT
>JANLBV010000121.1:5000-20000 GCA_029849275.1 Papilio elwesi
AACTACTCGACCAACTACTCGACCAACTACTCGACCGACCACTCGACCAACTACTCGACCAATCACTCGACCAACTACTCGACCAACTACTGGAGCAATCACTCGACCAACTACTCGACCAACTACTCGACCAACTACTGGAGCAATCACTCGACCAACTACTCGACCAAATACTCGACCAACTACTCGACCAATCACTCGACCAACTACTCGACCAATCACTCGACCAACTACTCGACCAACTACTCGACCAACTACTCGACTAATTACTCAACCAACTACTCGACCAACTACTCGACCAACTACTCGACCAACTACTCGACCAACTACTCGACCGACCACTCGACCAACTACTCGACCAATCACTCGACCAACTACTCGACCAACTACTGGAGCAATCACTCGACCAACTACTCGACCAACTACTCGACCAACTACTCGAGCAATCACTCGACCGACCACTCGACCGACCACTCGACCAATCACTCGACCAACTACTCGACCAACTACTCGACCAACTACTCGACTAATTACTCAACCAACTACTCGACCAACTACTCGACCAACTACTCGACCAACTACTCGACCAACTACTCGACCGACCACTCGACCGACTAATCGACCAATGACTCGACCAATCACTCGACCAACTACTCGACCAACTACTCGACCAACTACTCGACCAACTTCTTGACCAACTACTCGACCAACTACTCGACCAACTACTCGACCAACTACTCGACCAATCACTCGACCAACTACTCGACCAACTACTCGACCAACTACTCGACCAACTACTCGACCAACTACTTGACCAACTACTCGACCAACTACTCGACCAATCACTCGACCAATCACTCGACCAACTACTCGACCAACTACTCGACCAATTACTCGACCAACTACTTGACCGACTACTCGACCAACTACTCGACCAACTACTCGACCAACTACTCGACCAATCACTCGACCAACTACTCGACCAACTACTCGACCAACTACTCGTCCAACTACTCGACCAACTACTCGACCAACTACTCGACCAACTACTCGACCAATCACTCGACCAACTACTAGACCAACTACTAGACCAACTACTCGACCAATCACTCGACCAACTAATCGACCAACTACTGGAGCAATCACTCGACCAACTACTCGACCAACTACTCGACCAACTACTCGAGCAATCACTCGACCGACCACTCGACCGACCACTCGACCAATCACTCGACCAACTACTCGACCAACTACTCGACCAACTACTCGACTAATTACTCAACCAACTACTCGACCAACTACTCGACCAACTACTCGACCAACTACTCGACCGACCACTCGACCGACTTCTCGACCAATTACTCGACCAATTACTCGACCAACTACTCGACCAACTACTCGTCCAACTACTCGGCCAACTACTCGACCAACTACTCGACCAATCGCTCGACCAACTACTCGACCAACTACTAGACCAACTACTCGACCAATCACTCGATAAACTACTCGACCAATCACTCGATAAACTACTCGACCAACTACTCGACCAAATACTCGACCAACTACTCGACCAATCACTCGACCAACTACTCGACCAACTACTGGAGCAATCACTCGACCAACTACTCGACCAACTACTGGAGCAATCACTCGACCAACTACTCGACCGACCACTCGACCGACCACTCGACCAATCACTCGACCAACTACTCGACCAACTACTCGACCAACTACTCGACTAATTACTCAACCAACTACTCGACCAATCACTCGATAAACTACTCGACCAATCACTCGATAAACTACTCGACCAATCACTCGATAAACTACTCGACCAACTACTCGACCAAATACTCGACCAACTACTCGACCAATCACTCGACCAACTACTCGACCAACTACTGGAGCAATCACTCGACCAACTACTCGACCGACCACTCGACCGACCACTCGACCAATCACTCGACCAACTACTCGACCAACTACTCGACCAACTACTCGACTAATTACTCAACCAACTACTCGTCCAACTACTCGACCAACTACTCGACCAACTACTCGACCAACTACTCGACCAATCACTCGACCAACTACTAGACCAACTACTAGACCAACTACTCGACCAATCACTCGACCAACTAATCGACCAACTACTGGAGCAATCACTCGACCAACTACTCGACCAACTACTCGACCAACTACTCGAGCAATCACTCGACCGACCACTCGACCGACCACTCGACCAATCACTCGACCAACTACTCGACCAACTACTCGACCAACTACTCGACTAATTACTCAACCAACTACTCGACCAACTACTCGACCAACTACTCGACCAACTACTCGACCGACCACTCGACCGACTTCTCGACCAATCACTCGACCAACTACTCGACCAACTACTCGACCAACTACTCGACCAATCACTCGACCAACTACTAGACCAACTACTAGACCAACTACTCGACCAATCACTCGACCAACTAATCGACCAACTACTGGAGCAATCACTCGACCAACTACTCGACCAACTACTCGACCAACTACTCGAGCAATCACTCGACCGACCACTCGACCGACCACTCGACCAATCACTCGACCAACTACTCGACCAACTACTCGACCAACTACTCGACTAATTACTCAACCAACTACTCGACCAACTACTCGACCAACTACTCGACCAACTACTCGACCGACCACTCGACCGACTTCTCGACCAATCACTCGACCAACTACTCGACCAACTACTCGACCAACTACTCGTCCAACTACTCGACCAACTACTCGACCAACTACTCGACCAATCGCTCGACCAACTACTCGACCAACTACTAGACCAACTACTCGACCTATCACTCGATAAACTACTCGACCAACTACTGGAGCGATCACTCGACCAACTACTCGACCAAATACTCGACCAACTACTCG
This sequence comes from Papilio elwesi, assembly GCA_029849275.1. NCBI lineage: Eukaryota > Metazoa > Arthropoda > Insecta > Lepidoptera > Papilionidae > Papilio > Papilio elwesi. The sequence goes on from JANLBV010000121.1 coordinate 7,938, forward strand.
ACCAATCACTCGACCAACTACTCGACCAACTACTGGAGCAATCACTCGACCAACTACTCGACCAACTACTCGAGCAATCACTCGACCGACCACTCGACCGACCACTCGACCAATCACTCGACCAACTACTCGACCAACTACTCGACCAACTACTCGACTAATTACTCAACCAACTACTCGACCAACTACTCGACCAACTACTCGACCAACTACTCGACCGACCACTCGACCGACTTCTCGACCAATCACTCGACCAACTACTCGACCAACTACTCGACCAACTACTCAACCAACTACTCGACCAACTACTCGACCAACTACTCGAACAACTACTCGAACAATCGCTCGACCAACTACTCGACCAACTACTCGACCAACTACTCGACCAACTACTCGACCGACCACTCGACCGACTACTCCACCAATCACGCGACCAACTACTCGACCAACTACTCGACAAACTACTCACTCAACTACTCGACCAACTACTCGACCAATCACTCGACCAACTACTCGGCCAACTACTCGACCAACTACTCGACCAACTACTCGACCAACTACTCGACCAACTACTCGACCAACTACTCGACCGACCACTCGACCGACTACTCGACCAATAACTCGACCAATCACTCGACCAACTACTCGACCAACTACTCGACCAACTACTCGACCAACTACTCGACCAATCACTCGATAAACTACTCGACCAACTACTGGAGCAATCACTCGACCAACTACTCGACCAAATACTCGACCAACTACTCGACCAATCACTCGACCAACTACTCGACCAACTACTGGAGCAATCACTCGACCAACTACTCGACCAACTACTCGACCAACTACTCGACCAACTACTCGAGCAATCACTCGACCGACCACTCGACCGACCACTCGACCAATTACTGGACCAACTACTCGACCAACTACTCGACCAACTACTCGACTAATTACTCAACCAAATACTCGACCAACTACTCGACCAACTACTCGACCAACTACTCGACCAACTACTCGACCGACCACTCGACCGACCACTCGACCAACTACTCGACCAATCACTCGACCAACTACTCGACCAACTACTGGAGCAATCACTCGACCAACTACTCGACCAACTACTCGACCAACTACTCGACCAACTACTCGAGCAATCACTCGACCGACCACTCGACCGACCACTCGACCAATCACTCGACCAACTACTCGACCAACTACTCGACCAACTACTCGACTAATTACTCAACCAACTACTCGACCAACTACTCGACCAACTACTCGACCAACTACTCGACCGACCACTCGACCGACTACTCGACCAATCACTCGACCAATCACTCGACCAATTACTCGACCAACTACTCGACCAACTACTCGAACAACTTCTTGACCAACTACTCGACCAACTTCTTGACCAACTACTCGACCAACTACTCGACCAACTACTCGACCAATCACTCGACCAACTACTCGACCAACTACTGGAGCAATCACTCGACCAACTACTCGACCAACTACTCGACCAACTACTCGAGCAATCACTCGACCGACCACTCGACCGACCACTCGACCAATCACTCGACCAACTACTCGACCAACTACTCGACCAACTACTCGACTAATTACTCAACCAACTACTCGACCAACTACTCCACCAACCACTCGACCAACTACTCGACCGACCACTCGACCGACTTCTTGACCAATCACTCGACCAACTACTCGACCAACTACTCGACCAACTACTCGTCCAACTACTCGACCAACTACTCGACCAACTACTCGACCAATCGCTCGACCAACTACTCGACCAACTACTAGACCAACTACTCGACCAATCACTCGATAAACTACTCGACCAACTACTGGAGCAATCACTCGACCAACTACTCGACCAAATACTCGACCAACTACTCGACCAATCACTCGACCAACTACTCGACCAACTACTGTAGCAATCACTCGACCAACTACTCGACCAAATACTCGACCAACTACTCGACCAATCACTCGACCAACTACTCGACCAACTACTGGAGCAATCACTCGACCAACTACTCGACCAACTACTCGACCAACTACTCGACCAATCGCTCGACCACCTACTCGACCAATCGCTCGACCAACTACTCGACCAACTACTCGACCAACTAGTCGACCAATCACTCGACCAACTACTCGACCAACTACTCGACCAACCACTCGACCGACCACTCGACCAACTACTCGAGCAATCACTCGACTCACTACTCAACCAACTACTCGACCAATTACTCGACCAACTACTTGACCAACTACTCGACCAACTACTCGACCAACTACTCGACCAACTACTCGACCAATCACTCGACCAACTACTCGACCAACTACTCGACCAACTACTCGACCAACTACTCGACCAACTACTCGACCAACTACTCGACCAACTACTCGACCAACTACTCGATCAACTACTCGACCAATCACTCGACCAACTACTAGACCAACTACTCGACCAATCACTCGACCAACTACTCGACCAACTACTGGAGCAATCACTCGACCAACTACTCGACCAACTACTCGACCAACTACTCGAGCAATCACTCGACCGACCACTCGACCGACCACTCGACCAATCACTCGACCAACTACTCGACCAACTACTCGACCAACTACTCGACTAATTACTCAACCAACTACTCGACCAACTACTCGACCAACTACTCGACCAATTACTCGACCGACCACTCGACCGACTTCTCGACCAATCACTCGACCAACTACTCGACCAACTACTCGACCAACTACTCGTCCAACTACTCGACCAACTACTCGACCAACTACTCGACCAATCGCTCGACCAACTACTCGACCAACTACTCGACCAATCGCTCGACCAACTACTCGACCAACTACTAGACCAACTACTCGACCAATCACTCGATAAACTACTCGACCAACTACTGGAGCAATCACTCGACCAACTACTCGACCAAATACTCGACCAACTACTCGACCAATCACTCGACCAACTACTCGACCAACTACTGGAGCAATCACTCGACCAAATACTCGACCAACTACTCGAGCAATCACTCGACCGACCACTCGACCGACCACTCGACCAATCACTCGACCAACTACTCGACCAACTACTCGACCAACTACTCGACTAATTACTCAACCAACTACTCGACCAACTACTCGACCAACTACTCGACCAACTACTCGACCGACCACTCGACCGACTTCTCGACCAATCACTCGACCAACTACTCGACCAACTACTCGACCAACTACTCAACCATCTACTCGACCAACTACTCGACCAACTACTCGACCAACTACTCGAACAATCGCTCGACCAACTACTCGACCAACTACTCGACCAACTACTCGACCAACTACTCGACCAACTACTCGACCGACCACTCGACCGACTACTCCACCAATCACGCGACCAACTACTCGACCAACTACTCGACCAACTACTCAACCAACTACTCGACCAACTACTCGACCAATCACTCGACCAACTACTCGACCAACTACTCGACCAACTACTCGACCGACTACTCGACCAACTACTCGACCAACTACTCGACCAACTACTCGACCAACTACTCGACCAACTACTCGACCGACCACTCGACCAACTACTCGACCAATCACTCGACCAACTACTCGACCAACTACTGAAGCAATCACTCGACCAACTACTCGACCAACTACTCGACCAACTACTGGAGCAATCACTCGACCAACTACTCGACCAAATACTCGACCAACTACTCGACCAATCACTCGACCAACTACTCGACCAATCACTCGACCAACTACTCGACCAACTACTCGACCAACTACTCGACTAATTACTCAACCAACTACTCGACCAACTACTCGACCAACTACTCGACCAACTACTCGACCAACTACTCGACCGACCACTCGACCAACTACTCGACCAATCACTCGACCAACTACTCGACCAACTACTGGAGCAATCACTCGACCAACTACTCGACCAACTACTCGACCAACTACTCGAGCAATCACTCGACCGACCACTCGACCGACCACTCGACCAATCACTCGACCAACTACTCGACCAACTACTCGACCAACTACTCGACTAATTACTCAACCAACTACTCGACCAACTACTCGACCAACTACTCGACCAACTACTCGACCAACTACTCGACCGACCACTCGACCGACTACTCGACCAATGACTCGACCAATCACTCGACCAACTACTCGACCAACTACTCGACCAACTACTCGACCAACTTCTTGACCAACTACTCGACCAACTACTCGACCAACTACTCGACCAACTACTCGACCAATCACTCGACCAACTACTCGACCAACTACTCGACCAACTACTCGACCAACTACTCGACCAACTACTTGACCAACTACTCGACCAACTACTCGACCAATCACTCGACCAATCACTCGACCAACTACTCGACCAACTACTCGACCAATTACTCGACCAACTACTTGACCGACTACTCGACCAACTACTCGACCAACTACTCGACCAACTACTCGACCAATCACTCGACCAACTACTCGACCAACTACTCGACCAACTACTCGACCAACTACTCGACCAACTACTCGACCAACTACTCGACCAACTACTCGACCAACTACTCGTCCAACTACTCGACCAACTACTCGACCAACTACTCGACCAACTACTCGACCAATCACTCGACCAACTACTAGACCAACTACTAGACCAACTACTCGACCAATCACTCGACCAACTAATCGACCAACTACTGGAGCAATCACTCGACCAACTACTCGACCAACTACTCGACCAACTACTCGAGCAATCACTCGACCGACCACTCGACCGACCACTCGACCAATCACTCGACCAACTACTCGACCAACTACTCGACCAACTACTCGACTAATTACTCAACCAACTACTCGACCAACTACTCGACCAACTACTCGACCAACTACTCGACCGACCACTCGACCGACTTCTCGACCAATTACTCGACCAACTACTCGACCAACTACTCGACCAACTACTCGTCCAACTACTCGGCCAACTACTCGACCAACTACTCGACCAATCGCTCGACCAACTACTCGACCAACTACTAGACCAACTACTCGACCAATCACTCGATAAACTACTCGACCAATCACTCGATAAACTACTCGACCAACTACTCGACCAAATACTCGACCAACTACTCGACCAATCACTCGACCAACTACTCGACCAACTACTGGAGCAATCACTCGACCAACTACTCGACCAACTACTGGAGCAATCACTCGACCAACTACTCGACCGACCACTCGACCGACCACTCGACCAATCACTCGACCAACTACTCGACCAACTACTCGACCAACTACTCGACTAATTACTCAACCAACTACTCGACCAATCACTCGATAAACTACTCGACCAATCACTCGATAAACTACTCGACCAATCACTCGATAAACTACTCGACCAACTACTCGACCAAATACTCGACCAACTACTCGACCAATCACTCGACCAACTACTCGACCAACTACTGGAGCAATCACTCGACCAACTACTCGACCGACCACTCGACCGACCACTCGACCAATCACTCGACCAACTACTCGACCAACTACTCGACCAACTACTCGACTAATTACTCAACCAACTACTCGTCCAACTACTCGACCAACTACTCGACCAACTACTCGACCAACTACTCGACCAATCACTCGACCAACTACTAGACCAACTACTAGACCAACTACTCGACCAATCACTCGACCAACTAATCGACCAACTACTGGAGCAATCACTCGACCAACTACTCGACCAACTACTCGACCAACTACTCGAGCAATCACTCGACCGACCACTCGACCGACCACTCGACCAATCACTCGACCAACTACTCGACCAACTACTCGACCAACTACTCGACTAATTACTCAACCAACTACTCGACCAACTACTCGACCAACTACTCGACCAACTACTCGACCGACCACTCGACCGACTTCTCGACCAATCACTCGACCAACTACTCGACCAACTACTCGACCAACTACTCGTCCAACTACTCGACCAACTACTCGACCAACTAGGCGACCAATCGCTCGACCAACTACTCGACCAACTACTAGATCAACTACTCGACCTATCACTCGATAAACTACTCGACCAACTACTGGAGCGATCACTCGACCAACTACTCGACCAAATACTCGACCAACTACTCGACCAATCACTCTACCAACTACTCGACCAACTACTGGAGCAATCACTCGACCAACTACTCGACCAACTACTCGAGCAATCACTCGACCGACCACTCGACCGACCACTCGACCAATCACTCGACCAACTACTCGACCAACTACTCGACCAACTACTCGACTAATTACTCAACCAACTACTCGACCAACTACTCGACCAACTACTCGACCAACTACTCGACCGACCACTCGACCGACTTCTCGACCAATCACTCGACCAAATACTCGACCAACTACTCGACCAACTACTCAACCAACTACTCGACCAACTACTCGACCAACTACTCGAACAACTACTCGAACAATCGCTCGACCAACTACTCGACCAACTACTCGACCAACTACTCGACCAACTACTCGACCGACCACTCGACCGACTACTCCACCAATCACGCGACCAACTACTCGACCAACTACTCGACAAACTACTCACTCAACTACTCGACCAACTACTCGACCAATCACTCGACCAACTACTCGACCAACTACTCGACCAACTACTCGACCAACTACTCGACCAACTACTCGACCAACTACTCGACCAACTACTCGACCGACCACTCGACCGACTACTCGACCAATCACTCGACCAATCACTCGACCAACTACTCGACCAACTACTCGACCAACTACTCGACCAACTACTCGACCAATCACTCGATAAACTACTCGACCAACTACTGGAGCAATCACTCGACCAACTACTCGACCAAATACTCGACCATCTACTCGACCAATCACTCGACCAACTACTCGACCAACTACTGGAGCAATCACTCGACCAACTACTCGACCAACTGCTCGACCAACTACTCGACCAACTACTCGAGCAATCACTCGACCGACCACTCGACCGACCACTCGACCAATTACTGGACCAACTACTCGACCAACTACTCGACCAACTACTCGACTAATTACTCAACCAAATACTCGACCAACTACTCGACCAACTACTCGACCAACTACTCGACCAACTACTCGACCGACCACTCGACCGACCACTCGACCAACTACTCGACCAATCACTCGACCAACTACTCGACCAACTACTGGAGCAATCACTCGACCAACTACTCGACCAACTACTCGACCAACTACTCGACCAACTACTCGAGCAATCACTCGACCGACCACTCGACCGACCACTCGACCAATCACTCGACCAACTACTCGACCAACTACTCGACCAACTACTCGACTAATTACTCAACCAACTACTCGACCAACTACTCGACCAACTACTCGACCAACTACTCGACCGACCACTCGACCGACTACTCGACCAATCACTCGACCAATCACTCGACCAATTACTCGACCAACTACTCGACCAACTACTCGAACAACTTCTTGACCAACTACTCGACCAACTTCTTGACCAACTACTCGACCAACTACTCGACCAACTACTCGACCGACTACTCGACCAACTACTCGACCAACTACTCGTCCAACTACTCGACCAACTACTCGACCAACTACTCGACCAATCGCTCGACAAACTACTCGACCAATCACTCGACCAACTACTCGACCAACTACTCGACCAACTACTCGATCAACTACTCGACCAACTACTCGACCAACTACTCGACCAACTACTCGTCCAACTACTCGACCAACTACTCGACCAACTACTCGACCAACTACTCGACCAATCACTCGACCAACTACTAGACCAACTACTCGACCAATCACTCGACCAACTACTCGACCAACTACTGGAGCAATCACTCGACCAACTACTCGACCAACTACTCGACCAACTACTCGAGCAATCACTCGACCGACCACTCGACCGACCACTCGACCAATCACTCGACCAACTACTCGACCAACTACTCGACCAACTACTCGACTAATTACTCAACCAACTACTCGACCAACTACTCCACCAACCACTCGACCAACTACTCGACCGACCACTCGACCGACTTCTTGACCAATCACTCGACCAACTACTCGACCAACTACTCGACCAACTACTCGTCCAACTACTCGACCAACTACTCGACCAACTACTCGACCAATCGCTCGACCAACTACTCGACCAACTACTAGACCAACTACTCGACCAATCACTCGATAAACTACTCGACCAACTACTGGAGCAATCACTCGACCAACTACTCGACCAAATACTCGACCAAATACTCGACCAACTACTCGACCAATCACTCGACCAACTACTCGACCAACTACTGGAGCAATCACTCGACCAACTACTCGACCAAATACTCGACCAACTACTCGACCAATCACTCGACCAACTACTCGACCAACTACTGGAGCAATCACTCGACCAACTACTCGACCAACTACTCGACCAACTACTCGACCAATCGCTCGACCACCTACTCGACCAATCGCTCGACCAACTACTCGACCAACTACTCGACCAACTAGTCGACCAATCACTCGACCAACTACTCGACCAACTACTCGACCAACCACTCGACCGACCACTCGACCAACTACTCGAGCAATCACTCGACTCACTACTCAACCAACTACTCGACCAATCACTCGACCAACTACTCGACTAATTACTCAACCAACTACTCGACCAACTACTCGACGAACTACTCGACCAACTACTCGACCAACTACTCGACCGACCACTCGACCGACTACTCGACCAATCACTCGACCAACTACTCGACCAACTACTCGACCAATTACTCGACCAACTACTTGACTAACTACTCGACCAACTACTCGACCAACTACTCGACCAACTACTCGACCAATCACTCGACCAACTACTCGACCAACTACTCGACCAACTACTCGACCAACTACTCGACCAACTACTCGACCAACTACTCGACCAACTACTCGACCAACTACTCGATCAACTACTCGACCAATCACTCGACCAACTACTAGACCAACTACTCGACCAATCACTCGACCAACTACTCGACCAACTACTGGAGCAATCACTCGACCAACTACTCGACCAACTACTCGACCAACTACTCGAGCAATCACTCGACCGACCACTCGACCGACCACTCGACCAATCACTCGACCAACTACTCGACCAACTACTCGACCAACTACTCGACCAACTACTCGACTAATTACTCAACCAACTACTCGACCAACTACTCGACCAACTACTCGACCAATTACTCGACCGACCACTCGACCGACTTCTCGACCAATCACTCGACCAACTACTCGACCAACTACTCGACCAACTACTCGTCCAACTACTCGACCAACTACTCGACCAACTACTCGACCAATCGCTCGACCAACTACTCGACCAACTACTAGACCAACTACTCGACCAATCACTCGATAAACTACTCGACCAACTACTGGAGCAATCACTCGACCAACTACTCGACCAAATACTCGACCAACTACTCGACCAATCACTCGACCAACTACTCGACCAACTACTGGAGCAATCACTCGACCAAATACTCGACCAACTACTCGAGCAATCACTCGACCGACCACTCGACCGACCACTCGACCAATCACTCGACCAACTACTCGACCAACTACTCGACCAACTACTCGACTAATTACTCAACCAACTACTCGACCAACTACTCGACCAACTACTCGACCGACCACTCGACCGACTTCTCGACCAATCACTCGACCAACTACTCGACCAACTACTCGACCAACTACTCAACCAACTACTCGACCAACTACTCGACCAACTACTCGACCAACTACTCGAACAATCGCTCGACCAACTACTCGACCAACTACTCGACCAACTACTCGACCAACTACTCGACCAACTACTCGACCGACCACTCGACCGACTACTCCACCAATCACGCGACCAACTACTCGACCAACTACTCGACCAACTACTCAACCAACTACTCGACCAACTACTCGACCAATCACTCGACCAACTACTCGACCAACTACTCGACCAACTACTCGACCGACTACTCGACCAACTACTCGACCAACTACTCGACCAACTACTCGACCAACTACTCGACCAACTACTCGACCGACCACTCGACCAACTACTCGACCAATCACTCGACCAACTACTCGACCAACTACTGGAGCAATCACTCGACCAACTACTCGACCAACTACTCGACCAACTACTGGAGCAATCACTCGACCAACTACTCGACCAAATACTCGACCAACTACTCGACCAATCACTCGACCAACTACTCGACCAATCACTCGACCAACTACTCGACCAACTACTCGACCAACTACTCGACTAATTACTCAACCAACTACTCGACCAACTACTCGACCAACTACTCGACCAACTACTCGACCAACTACTCGACCGACCACTCGACCAACTACTCGACCAATCACTCGACCAACTACTCGACCAACTACTGGAGCAATCACTCGACCAACTACTCGACCAACTACTCGACCAACTACTCGAGCAATCACTCGACCGACCACTCGACCGACCACTCGACCAATCACTCGACCAACTACTCGACCAACTACTCGACCAACTACTCGACTAATTACTCAACCAACTACTCGACCAACTACTCGACCAACTACTCGACCAACTACTCGACCAACTACTCGACCGACCACTCGACCGACTACTCGACCAATCACTCGACCAATCACTCGACCAACTACTCGACCAACTACTCGACCAACTACTCGACCAATTTCTTGACCAACTACTCGACCAACTACTCGACCAACTACTCGACCAACTACTCGACCAATCACTCGACCAACTACTCGACCAACTACTCGACCAACTACTCGACCAACTACTCGACCAACTACTTGACCAACTACTCGACCAACTACTCGACCAATCACTCGACCAATCACTCGACCAACTACTCGACCAACTACTCGACCAATTACTCGACCAACTACTTGACCGACTACTCGACCAACTACTCGACCAACTACTCGACCAACTACTCGACCAATCACTCGACCAACTACTCGACCAACTACTCGACCAACTACTCGACCAACTACTCGACCAACTACTCGACCAACTACTCGACCAACTACTCGACCAACTACTCGTCCAACTACTCGACCAACTACTCGACCAACTACTCGACCAACTACTCGACCAATCACTCGACCAACTACTAGACCAACTACTAGACCAACTACTCGACCAATCACTCGACCAACTAATCGACCAACTACTGGAGCAATCACTCGACCAACTACTCGACCAACTACTCGACCAACTACTCGAGCAATCACTCGACCGACCACTCGACCGACCACTCGACCAATCACTCGACCAACTACTCGACCAACTACTCGACCAACTACTCGACTAATTACTCAACCAACTACTCGACCAACTACTCGACCAACTACTCGACCAACTACTCGACCGACCACTCGACCGACTTCTCGACCAATTACTCGACCAACTACTCGACCAACTACTCGACCAACTACTGGTCCAACTACTCGGCCAACTACTCGACCAACTACTCGACCAATCGCTCGACCAACTACTCGACCAACTACTAGACCAACTACTCGACCAATCACTCGATAAACTACTCGACCAATCACTCGATAAACTACTCGACCAACTACTCGACCAAATACTCGACCAACTACTCGACCAATCACTCGACCAACTACTCGACCAACTACTGGAGCAATCACTCGACCAACTACTCGACCAACTACTCGAGCAATCACTCGACCGACCACTCGACCGACCACTCGACCAATCACTCGACCAACTACTCGACCAACTACTCGACCAACTACTCGACTAATTACTCAACCAACTACTCGACCAACTACTCGACC